>JAQQZS010000023.1:39269741-39286788 GCA_030068045.1 Platyallabes tihoni
GGAATGGGGGTTTAAAGGAAGAATAGATCCTGTGGTGCAAACCAGAGCAGATGGAGAACTTTCTACTTCAAGACCCCAGTGACTGGCTTACTGACTTAGTCAATGCAAGAATCTATTACCTGCCCAAGATTTGGGACAGACGATTCATCAATGCATTCCTTTCCGATATAGGTAACTTATATACTATACTCCAATTACTGATGAACACCATTTCATACATATGACTGTATGAAATGACTTTCTTGTTCTGACTCCATCAGTTTCCCCTGACCAGATTTGCTTCACCATAATACAGGCTTATTCAGCTGAATGTGAACTTGCCCTTGGTGGGCTGGGTGTTCAAGTCAACAGTGTTTACAATCTGAAAACTTTTTTTTTTCTCCAAAACACTCCACCGGTACATTGCACACTTGTATGTTACTTTAATGCCACATTACTGACCAGGCACACGAAAGATTCTTCCTGCTTTTTTGAAGATTTAATTAATTCATTTTCTTCATAATGTCTTGTATGTACTCTAATATGTAGCCTGCAGACAAACACCCTTGCTACCTAGGCTTGAGCTGCATCATGTACTGTACTGTACATGGGTTTTGAATACAAAGAAGTTAGTTCCTAATCTGTGTGCTAATTTTACAAGGTCAAATTGTCATCTATTTTAAGCTGTTGACATTCCCCAGTGGACAAAACTGCTCAAACTTGAGGATTCCAGTTCAAGCTCCTCTGAGACATTATAATTAGCTCCAGGGATGTGCAGAAGAGCAATGAAGCCTATGACCTCCTTGAGCTTCAGCTGTCCCTGAGATGGAGATGGAGAGCTTTCTTTGCTCAGGTAAACAGAGAGACATTCTGTTTGGTTTTCCTCACGGGCAAACACATTTGGTGGACACCGGCATGCCTCAGCCTTGCAGTGTCACTCCGCACCCTGGCTTTGTTCACACTCAGGAACCTCTTACTGTTTTCTCTTAAAGGCATTTATAACCACTGCGACGGGTGTCTTGAAGCTGATTTTGGAAGAATGCAGCACTATGCTAATGCTTTTTTATTTTAGTTATATAGACCAACCAGTTGCAAGGAAGTAGTGAAAAAAAAAAAAATTTTTGGTCTTCAAAACGTTTTGGTCTTCAAGGTGTCCTCATAGTTTTAAGTGACAATAAAAAAATTTTGAGAAGGTTAGAGTAAAATTCCAGAAGTGGCATCACTAAAGTGGTCTATAAGTAATAATTTGCTTTACTATGTTTTTAAAACATTATGTTCTTGAAAGCATTAAAATGTACAGGATATATTTTTACATTAAAAACTAAAAATACTGCAGCTACCTACTGCAATTTATTTACAGTATAATGAAATATTATATAAACAGTCTATATTCCAGAGATTTTAGGATATATATTTATTTTTTAAGTTTAGCTTTAATTGTTAGCTATAGGTACAGGGTTTTAGTAGACATTAGGGAAAATCGATTCAGTTACATAGTGTTTTTTATATTACAACAAAATCAGAAAAAAAATTATATCAATTCAGGATATTTATAAAGCATAAGATTTACAAATACAAATACAAATACAAATATTCACAATACAACTTCACAATACAAATAAAACCGACACCTAGTTATTATGATAATCACGATAATCATATCGGTCCCTGGTGATTCTCAAGCCTAGTTTAAAGCTTTTCTTTGAAAACATTTAAGGTCCAGACTAAAAGAATCGATTTCTCGATTTGAGGATAAAACATCATTACTTTCCGTATTAATAAACTAGCTTATTAAAAAAAGACTAAACTATATGATGAAAAAGAGGAATAAAGTCATGCACCAAGCTCAGTAACCTTAAGAACAAACAAACAATGCTTATCACACTAATTTGTCAGTTTACTAACTTCAGGATCTGACCACACTGATAAACTCTGACTCACCATACACACACACACACACACACACACACACTGTTGTGCTTGGATACCTTAGCAAATGATTACAAAAACAGATAACCACACAAAATGCTAACATAACTTATCATTCAGTTCTGTGTACACACAAGGTTTAAATTAATAGTGTAATGTTCCAGGAGGTGGTTTTAATATATTTAAATCCGTCATTCAGTGATCCCTATGAAAATATTATTTTTCCTGTAACAGTATGCCCTACAAGTCTTTAATTATATGCTTTACTTTTAGAAGTCATGTGCAGCCTTTCATCTGAACCATTACATTTATTACGATAAAATGTTTGAATAAAATTCTTTCATTTCCATTTTTTTTTCTAAAGTGACATCATCAAACATTCACTGGCCAAATACATGCAAGTCACCAAGATATCAGAACGCACACCCTTAAACATGTATCCAAAATGAAGTATGGTTTGGATTTTCTCTTTATGCGTATGCCAGTTTTTAAATTCACAACATATTGCTTTCTAGCAGAGAACGCTTTGCACCAGTGATATATCTCTGTTATTTCGAGATGATCGCTTCGAGTACATGCTCGTACACATTAAACTTGATGCAAACCAATCCAACCCGGGAGCCACAGAGCTTCTCAAACAGAGAACGCTCGTCTGTTTACGATTGCTCTTGAGCTTAAAAAAGTCAGCAGTGATCCTGAAGGCGGAGGCCTTGCCTCAGTTCCCACCTGTAACATTTTAATGATGATAACTAAAGGGGCAAGTGGATCAGCGACCTGCAAATCATCGCAATCAGAATCTTTTATACAAGTGTACAAGCGTAGAATGGATTTATCTCATTGCTGGAGTCAACACCAATTCACACATTGAATTCATCCAGTGCGCTACATGATGCAAAATACTTACACCCAGTTCTAATAAAATACACTAATTTAATCGCAACAATATGATAGTCTTAATGAAATGTGCTGATACTGATGAATTCTGGTCAGAAGTTGTTGATAAATTTTCCATAACAGCAGTTCAGAAAGTAGAACCAGCTGTAATTCAAACCACAGCTTTTTCTCCCTGTGCTTGGTGGGTTTCCTCTGGGTACTCCTGGTTTCCTCCCACAGTCCAAAGACATGCCGATTAGGCTAATTGGTGTTTCTAAATTGCCTGTAGTGTGTAAATGAGCTGTGTGAGCCCTGTAATGGATTAACACCCAGTCCAGGATGCACCCTGCGTCGTGTCCTAATTCTCCTGGGATACGATCCATGCCCCGTGACCCTGTATACAGGATAAAGATGGTGAGTGAGTGAGTGAGTGAAATTTATCTACAACAATAAATATTTAATATGAATGCCTTTACTCTTCAAAACCTGCTGGATAGTGCTTAGAGGCAAAAGACGTCTGCAGTACTGATCATGTACATAAATGCTCCACAGAAGTTCACAATTCATTTGAGAATGCCCTAGTTTCAGCTATTTTTGTGCAGATGTGGACACCCTGGCTTCAGAAAGTAAACGTCCTGCCACATATTTCTTCCATCCATTAAAGAAACCAGCTGATTCTAATTTGCACAACTCTTCGGTCAGATAGACGAGAACTAATTACTGACATTATTTGTTTTGCGCACAGGAAGAACTTTCTATAATGCATGGCATATGTTGTCTTAATACTTTTGGCCACCGCTGTGTATGGCTGCTGCTCGATATACTGTATTAAAAAGAAGTGTCCATACTACATGACATCAAACAAAGCACTGAAAACAAAAAGTAAAAGACAAACATATGAAGGAAAATATAAAGTCTGTACATTAAATGTATTATTATTATAATAGAGTGTCCAACTTTATACTGAAAGAAATAAATAGAGGTTGGGTTGGTCTTGCTCTCACTCACATGATGACAGGTTAAAAAACAGCACATTATAAATATACTCCTGTGCACAAATAATAAACACAAGGTGATTTAATTTTCTGGTCGTTTCAAGGCCGAGGTCTGCCAATAGAAAATACGGCTAGTTCTGCGGCCATGCTAGCACAGGCCAGAAGACCAGATGTGTTGAGTGAATTATGGACACACACACTCACAGACACACACACACACACACACACAACACACACTACATTTTACATTCTACACTCTACCTGGAGGTTTATTTGCTCTGGTTATATGAGTTTTGTGATCTATTACTTGAACTTAAGAGCCATTTAGGAGAGTAAATGTTTACGTGTAAAGAGGCAGCACAGGTAACTGGCGATCATTTAAGACTTGTTTTATATCTTTTTGTGAAGAAACAGGCAAGTGCAACAACTTGGCACTATGTAGTAAAGTGTTAGCGTGTTGTTTTGTTTTGTTTTTGTCAGTAGGATTATGTTAGACACAGAAAAATGTAATTTAATTTTTTTTTTTTTTCAGGTTTATAGACAATAAATGGTTCCTGTTTGGTCATAGTTCAGTTTGTGTCTTAACCAGATGTTTTAAGTAGACACTACAGATGCCTTAACTACTGATGGAGCTTTTATTTTATTTCATGTCACCTTTATTAATGTTTAAATACTGACAGATTTGTGTGTCTGAGATTCATGCATATGTGTGGGTGGGCGTTGTTTAGGTATATGTCTGTGTTGGGTGGGGGGAGTATAATCCGATCATGATGAAGAAGCTGTTTAACACCCAGCGCTCTCTCTCCGCAGGCGATCTTTCATCCCCGGACTCATCATGAGCTGTAAATAAGAATTCCATTTAACTCCGCAAACACACTCCATTTCTCAGATTGTACCGAAACATCCCTCTAGCTACACTGTCTTATATAAATACACAAATGTCTCCATGTGCCTGTGTTTCCTTGATGCTTCTTATGATGAATCAAACATACTCACGAGTGTAAACATTCAGTATTTCACCCCAGGCCAATGGCTAATTGAGATCTGTAAAGCTACAGGTTCACATCTGCGATTGATGTACAGTCTTTTTCTTTCATTTGACCTTATGCACAATGCAAATCACACAGGAATACACCAAGCATCTGGAACACAAAGCATGCTGGTGTTTTATCTTCCTCCTGTATATCAAGAAACGCCAGACCCTGTTCATGATTTCCGTTCCATCACTTCGCTTCACAGTTTGATTGGTCATAAAGTAGCTTAGATTAAAAATAAATGTTTCATGTAAAAAAAATTTACCAATATTTGCAAATAATTTCAACCCTTAACCCCTAACCTTAAATTTAACCTACAGCAGGATGGCATGATTGTGTACAAATGATAAAATTTGAGTCAGCTCTTTAAGTCAACGTTTTTGATTGGCTCTTTGGGACAGCTCTTCAAATCAGATCTTTGGGAGACCTCTAGTCTCAGCTTGTTTAGTCATGACTTTGATGGACCTCTTTGGGTAAACTCCTTGCATTGGTCTTTGAATCAGTCTTTGAGTCAGCATATTGAGTTGACTATGTAAAAGAACCTTTTGAGTTGACTTTTTAGTTTTTTTTTATTTTTGAGTTGGGTCTTTAAGTGAGTTATGTGAATCATCATTTGGATTAACTCCTTTAATTAAAAATCTGAGACAGCTCTTTGAGTCAGCATTTTGAGTCAACTGCTTAAATTGACTCTGAGTCCATCTTTGAGTCTGCAATTTGAGTAAACTCTTTGAGACACCTTTTGACTTAACTTTATAATTAGGGTTCATTGAGTCTTTGCATGAGCTCACATTTGCAATTTGAATCAGCTACTTTAGTTACCTCCCTGAGTCAGCACTTTGAGTCATTCATTTGAGTCAGGTCTTTGAATTGGTTCTTTGGGTCATCTGTTTGAGGTCGTTCTTGGAGTCATTTCTTTAAATTATCCATTTGAGAGAGCTTTTGAGTGAGGATTTTAAGTTAAGTCATTGAGTGAGCTCCTGAAATCAACAGTTTGAGTCAGTGCTCTTTAAGTCAGTGCTTTGAGTCATGTCTTTGAGTTGGAATTTTTGCTCAATTTTGTAAGTCAGGTATTTACATTAGCTTTTTGTTTCAGCACTTTGAGTAAGCTCATTATGACACTCAACCCTGATGAATTTCTGGGTTTGACTGGAATAAACAGATATGATCTGCAGCATGTTCTTTACTTGTTTGTTTGTCTGCTTAAACTGCATTTATGAGGACATACACTACCATTCAAGTGTAATTGCATTCCATTGTCTTGTCCTGATTTCTTTCTACACTGTAAAACAATGTTGAAGGTGTTCAAAATACACAATGATCTCCTTTGAACAGTTAATATTGAGATTCATCTGCTACTTATTCAAATTCAAATTCAAATTTGATCTGTAAAGTCTTCATAATGGCTCTAATCTGACAGCCAGTTTGATG
Organism: Platyallabes tihoni; assembly: GCA_030068045.1. Lineage (NCBI taxonomy): Eukaryota > Metazoa > Chordata > Actinopteri > Siluriformes > Clariidae > Platyallabes > Platyallabes tihoni. Next base: position 39,275,980 of record JAQQZS010000023.1, read on the forward strand.
GGTTTTGCAAAACAACTTGGCAATATTGTTCTTGCGTGAACTATTCCAGGACAGCTGACCTTCATGTTTTAACATAACAGCTGACTGTTGTTGCTTTTGTTGCTACTTAATTACCTAATGTCATGAACTAACTGGAGGTGAGGCAGAAGACTTAGTGACTCAATGACTGAGCAATGTGATGGTCCTGAGGTGGAGGATACCCGACGATGGTAGTCTCGAATAAGTTCGGGGTCGAGAATAAACCGGGCCGGAGTCCAAGACCGTTCCTCAGGGCCATAGCCTCCCCAATCGACCAGGTACTAGGTACCTCTGCCCCGAGGGTGCAAATCGAGGATCCGGCGCACGGTGTAGGCGGGACCATCGTCAATGATTCGAGGAGGAGGAGCTTGGGGGGTGGAATCATAGGAGAGGTGGTGAAGTGTTTGAATTGAGAGATGTGAAATACCGGGTGGATCCGGAGCGCCGCAGGTAGCTGGAGCCGGTAGGTGACTGGGTTTATCCGGAGGGTGATGCGGTAAGGGCCGATGAACCTGGATGATAGTTCCGTGACTCGGTGTGAAGGTGGAGATTTCTTGTGGAGAGCCATACTTTGTCACCTATGTGGAACAATCGTCCCAGAGGGTGCGGACCAACTGTTGGGCTGACGGTACATCGACCTCTGGTTCCTGGAGGTTGAACATCGAAGGTTGGAAACCATAGCATAACTCAAATGGGCTGAGCTTCGTGGCAGATGAGACGTGGAGGTTATGTGAAAGATCTGCCCAAATGAGGTAGCGAGCCCAGGAGCGCTAACGATCGCCTATGAAACATCTCAGATAGCGCTCCAGTTGTTGGTTGGCCCGCTCCGTCTGACCGTCTGGGGATGATATCCAGATGATAGACTGCAGGTGGAGTCGATGAGACAGCAGAAGGCCTTCCAGAACCTGGCAGTGAACTGGGGCCCTCTGTCCGAGACGATGTCCTTTGGGAACCCAAGCAGACGGACTACGTGCTCTAATATCAGCTCGGCTGTACTTATGGCTGATGGAAGTCCGGCGAGGGCCACCTGGTGCACGGCCTTAGAGAACCGATCGATGATGGTCATAATGGTGTATGGGCTGAGTTGGTAAGAGGCAACTGGTGTCGGTTTTTGATGGTGATATTGTTGAGCCCCTGATAGTCGACACATGGGCGAAGTTTGCGGCCCCTCTTATTTAAGAAGAAAAACCCTGCGGCAGCAGGTGAGGAGGAGGGTCGGATGGTGCCGTGGCAGAGAGCATTGGTTACATACTCCTCCATCATCTGTGTCTCTGTAGATGACAATGAGTAGAGGTGGCCGCGGGGCGGGACAGTACCTGGCTGGAGGTCTATTGCCAGGTCGTAAGGCCAGTGAGGAGGAAGGTGAGTGGCTTGTCTTTTGCAGAAAACCTCAGCCAGGTTCCTGTATGCGGCGGGGATGGCGTTAACATCGACGTCGGGGGCCTCGGACTCCCTAGAGCACATCCCAGCCGCAGCCCGCAGGCATAGTTCGGTGCAGGTCACGCCCCACTGTAGAATCCGGTTCTGCGTCCAGGAGATGAGAAGGTCGTGTTGAAGTAGCCACTGATACCCCAGGACGATGGGAGGAGAGGAGATGGAGGTGACGTGAAATCTCAGCTGTTCCTGATGTTGGTCGATAAGGAGAGTGATAGGTTGAGTTTGGGTGGTGATGGGACTGGTGGAAAGGGGCCAACCGTCGATAGATGTAATCCGAACAGGCTGGGATAACGGCTTGAGTTTTACCGCCAGTTTTTTCGCATAAGAGGAGTCACTGAAGTTACATGCGGCACCAGAGTCAATGAACACAGTACTTCTGACTCGTTTGTGGCCAAATTGGAGGTGTACTTTAACCATGAGACGGGAGGAATCGATCGAGGTGGTAGAGAGTTGAAAATGACCAGGTGAGTCGCCCTCATTTCTCACTGGGTCTGTGCGTTTCCCGGCCGGAGTGGACAAATGGCTCGGTGGTGCAACGCCGATCCACAATAGGCGCAGAGCCCTTCTTTAAATCGCCGCTACTATTCTGCAGCAGTCAAGGAGGCTCATCCTAGTTGCATGGGTTCCCCGGCTCCTGTGTCAACCACAGCGGGAGGTGGAGATCCGACGGGTCCGGTGACTGTGGGGGTGAAGGTAGGTCGGGCTTCAGGAACCGGGGCGTGGGCGAAGAAAGTTGAGGAGCGGGGCATGGTGTAGGATAGCGATGACGTGGTGGGCGGCAGGGTCCGAGGGGCTGGCTTCGGGTGAGAGAGCAGGCGTTGGTCTATCCGGAGGGCCAATTGGATGAGACCCTCCAGCGTCGCGAGCAATTCTCGTCTGTCGAGTTCGTCCTTAATGCGGGAAGCCAGTCCCTCGTAGTAGGTCGTCCGGAGTGCGGCATCTCCCCAGGTGGTCTGGACGGTGAGGGTACGGAAATCCTCAGTGTAACGGCTCATGGATGACCCTCCCAAACTGTAAGTGGTACAGTTTGGTGTCGGTCTCCACCTCGCCGGCAAGATGTTCAAAAGTGAACTTTAGTTGGCGGGTGAATTCGTTGTAGGAGTGCACTGTGTCTGAATCGGAGTGCAGAACCGCCGTGGCCCACTCAGCTGCCTGCCCGGATAGCAACGAGACGAGAAGGGCAATCCGCAACCGGTCCGTGGAGTACCTGGTGGAATTAAACTCAAACACGAGATCCAGCACGGTTAGAAAAACGCTACACTTCCCATCTGTGCCATCCCATTTATCCGGAAGTGCAAGGTAAACATCAGGGGAGGGTGAAGGTAGCGGTGCGGCAGCCGCTGCGACTGGTGGCAGGCTAACTGGAAGAGGAGCAGCCACGCGGAGGGCCACGTTCTCCCGCCGCAGCTCTGCCACCTCTTAGACGCTGCTGCGAAGAGCCACAACCTCGCCGGTCAGCTGCTCGATCAACTCGGCGTGCCTGTTCACCACGTCGCAGAGGTGAGCATAATCCGCTGGGTTTACTGCAGATGTAGGCTCAGTCATTCTGTCACAAACTAACTGGAGGTGAGGCAGAAGACTTAGCAGTTAGCCCGTGTAGCGTGGACCGTAAACCCAAATGCGGTTATAGGCAGGATAACCACGCGTGTTATTATTAGAACTCTCTCCGTACGAGAGCAAGAGTTTGCACAATTAAACCCGCGTTCTAACTAAACACACTCTTCAGAAAGAGAAACCCAAAAAAGATGAGTACTCACAATTAGGAAGCGCTGCGTCGGAACCAGCATGGGCAAACAAAATGACTGAGCGATGTGATGCGCCATTTTGTCTCCTTTTATGCTTCCTGTGTCGCGAACGTACTACTTCTGGGTCCTAGTGCGGAGTGAGTGTGCATGACACCTAACTTCACAGTTTTGAAAAAAGTGTTCAACAATGTAGGAAATAAATCCAAACTTCTGTCCAAACTTTTGACTGGTACTGCATATTGGGAACTATACAGTGTTTCTATATATTGTAAGTGTGAAATAATTCAGTCAGGCTTAATGGTCAGTATACAGAGGGAAAGCTTAATGTACACTACAGTATATGGACAAAAGTATTTGGCCAAACCTGCAAAAACATACATATACATATATGGAGTCTGTCCCACTTTTGCAGCTATAACAGCTTCCACTCTCCTTGGAAGGCTATCCACAAGATTTTGGAGTGTTTCTATGGGAATTTGTCTCCATTCGTTCTGCAGAGTATTTTTGACCCCAGGCACTGATGTTGGATGAGAAGGTCTGGCTCACAATCTCTGTTTCAGTTCATCCCAAAGGTGCTTTATGAGGGTTGAGGTCAGGATTATGTGCTGGTCAGTCAAGTTCTTCCACACTTGTACTCATCAAACCATGTCTTTATAGTCCTTGTTTCCAACATTACTGGGACACAGTCATGTTGTAATAGAAAAGGGTCTTCCCTAAACTGTTGCCCTTCACTGGGCATAAGTGGCCTGATTGAAACGCCTTAATTCAATAATCAACAGGTTTGGCTAGATACATTTGTCCATATAGTGTCTTTCTCAAATGCCCTCTTTCTTTCTTTCTTTCTTTCTCACCACACACATTAGAAGCTCATAAATCCCTCCTGCTAGATCCATTCATAAGCTGACTCTGACAGTGAGAATCCTCACATCTCAATAAACCCACACTGACTTGCTCCCTGTTAGAGGTCTTCATGAGCCACAGGTTTAAAGCTTGAAGGACTTATTGGTGCTAAGCTGTGATTGACAGGGAAGAATTATTGTTACTAATATATGATTGATCTGAATGTTCCTGAGGGCTTTTGGAATTTCAGTGGGATTTTGAGGGCAGGGGACAGGATTAGAAATGCCTCAGGGGCACATTTAGAAGCACTATCATCATCTCTACAAAGCAATCCTAGTCAAACATATCATAGGCTAAGGGGGCATGTTTTAAATATGATGTGAACAAAATCTTCATCTTGGTAAGGAGTGTAAGCTTCATAAGGTTAAGTATTTAACTTTTCCCATATATTCTAACATTAGCCAATCATTTGTGGAACCCTCTTCTAAATTTTTGTGAAACAGTTCCTCAAAGATTTTAAAGGTTTTAATGGTTAATGTGAGCATCAGGGGAAGAGACTGGCAGTTGTTGCTTAGCTTACAACAATTTTACCCTTTAAGCATAATTAAGAGATGTAACTTGAATTCTCACTTTTTTCAAAAGCGTTCACTTTTATCACAATCTCCAGAAAGTTTTAATGTTACATGGATGAAAGATCCTTAATTCACAGAGATTTTGGCACTGAACGAAGTATGTAGTTGATGTACAGTAGCTTTATATGATTGGGCTGAGAGGATTAAAAAGCTTGGATAGGCTGCACATCTTTGTGTTGGAGAAAAGAACAAGGTCATGTCACGCCTCCATACACAAGCTCACTAGCCTTTCTTCAAAGCATGGGGTCATGCTAGGTCTCGTTTGCTAACATAATCATGCCAACATCTGATTTAGAATTGGACTCTGAGGATATGGACTCAGTTGGCTTTGCAAATCTTTTTAAGTAAATCAAAGCAGTTTGTGGGGAGAAAATTGGATTCCATGTCTTTTTTATGGCTTGAACACATTTGCCTTTTCATTCTAGTCCACTGCTTGCTTACAATGCAGGACATTTTCTGGAAAGGAACTCTCAGACGCTTTGAACCCCAGAGTGTGAAGATGCTTTGAGATGCACTCAACCTTCAGAGACCTCCTGTGATGAACCATTGTCCAGACAAGGAAGGTCAAAGGCCACATTTTAAAAATTCTGTCCATTGTTTCCATCCTTGCTTGACTGTACTAATACTTTCAATACTTTCTATGGATTAATTATTTAGGGAAATGTTTTAGCACAGCTAAATGAGTATTTCCCTATCTCTATCTCAAATTTTGTAGCAAATTACATATATTTTTATGACTTTTAATCATTGTTCATGACTGTATAAATATGTAAGTGGGATAAAATATTGTTTTTCATATGATTATATGCAACTAAATAACTCTAATTTGTAAAGGTTTCTTAAACATAATGAGGTAATTACTGGGTAACGTTAGTGATGCAGAAAGGTTTCAATTTGGGGAATTTGGGATGAATACAGAGATGAGAGAATGGAAAGACATTACGGAAGACCCAAAAGTCTTTGTGTTGGAGCAAAACTCATGGGTCAACTCACACCCAAACACACTATCTATTGTTTGTGCTGGTTGAAGAGAAAAACAGGGGTGCTACAAATGTGTTCAAAATATTCTTTTGAACAAATAAGCACAAACCACACCCAATCCATCCTAATTTGAATTCAAGGTTAAAAACAATTTCAAAGTACTATTCTTTTAAAGATACTTAATGCATAATATGGTAGATAGAAAAATGAATACACACCCTTCAGAATGTGTATATTCTGTATATTTCATTGTTTTAAATGAGAATTGTTTCCCCCTAATCAATGCAACAAACTAAACCATATGAAAGTAATGGATTTATCCTACTTTGAAAAAAAAAGTGCATTTAATTGAACATTTAATTACCATCTTGGATCCATCCATACTCACCTTAACATGCTCCCAATGTTATGTTTCCATCAATGCTTCACAGTCAGGATGGTTCTGGTTATTCCAAAGTTTTGGTGTTATCTCAACCCAAAACCTTCTGCAGGATCCTCATGTGTCTTTGTTCAAACTTCAACCGCGTCTCTTCTTGCCACGCTGGAACACAGGCCAGTCATTTGTATTATCTCTGATATTGGTGGTTGATGCGCATGTTTTCCTCTTTTTGGCTGTAGATCTTTCAAAATTGCAATCTGGTTTTAGGGGACTTTGATATTCATGTGTCTTCTTTTCTGATTGTCTAGATGGCCAGATCTTCTCTCTTAATTCCAGTTCATAGGCCAACTGAATCTGAAAACAGTTTATGTTTGGATGTTGATTCCATGTTGAACTAAAGATGATTTCACGCACACCACAAGCACTGTTTTTTCTTTAAAGCTTTCTGATCTCATTGTGATTGTTGTCATGACATACAGTATGCCTCCCAAATTGTATCTTTTCAGTAGGTTTGAGAAGTATGCACTTTAAGACATAACATTAGTTTGTCTATGTGTAATTAAGCCTAAATGCAGTGGGAACATTGTTGCCTTGCTGCTACAAGGTCTTTGGTTTAATCCACAACTTGGTTTACTAGGCCTGTTGACTAACACTGCATTCCATTTTACTCAGAAGTTAAGTTGGAATAATGGCTTTTTCAACCATGGGTTGAACCATGCATTTGCGCTACAAAGTGGGGAGAGAAATGTGGATGTTAAAGCTTTAAAACTACAAAATCTGTATATGTTTTCTGATATATAGATTTTAACAAAATAGTTTTAGCATAAAACTCATTTAAAGGTAAGCAGCAATATTTTGATTACTGCTGATGTTGTGAGAAGCCATTTTAAATTGATGTCTTTTGCTAAGGGCAGCACAGTGGCGTAGTGGTTAGCACTGTCGCCTTGCACTTCCAGGTTCCAGGTTTGATTCCTGCCTAGGGTCTATGTTCATGGAGTTTGCATGTTCTTCTCGTGCTTGCTGAATTTCCTCCATGTACTCTGGTTTCCTCCCACACTCCATAGACATGCCTATTAGGATGACTGGTGTTCCCAAATTGCCCAAAGTGTGTGTTCCCTGCAATGAATTGGCACCCTGTCCTGTGCCTCATGCCCTAAGTCTTCTGGGATAGGCTCCAGGACCCACCCCGCGACCCTGTATACAGGATTAAGCAGTATAGACGATGAGTGAGTGAGAGTGAGTCTCTTTGCTGAGTCTCTCTCTCTCTCTCTCTCTCTCTCTATCTATCTCTCTCTAACTCCCTCTCTGTGGTCTGACTAACAGCTTGAGTTTATCTCCGGAGCTGTCACCCCGTAACTCCCTCTCAGATCTGCATTTCATCCTCACAGGACACACTTACAGAGTGTATCTCTCAGCGTGCTAAGTGATGAATTTTACTGAAGCCAAGCTTAAACCAGTCTGTCCACTTGCTGCTCATAAACACACAGGCAGAGTTATGGCCGTTCTTCCAGGCCTCTCAGGGTTAATCCCTCCGATTACAAACCCGCTGAGAGCTCTGCCGTTTATCAGTGCCTAATTGGAGTGTTTATGCCCAAGTCTTAAGACATCAGCTTCTCCTAAACCTTGATGAACTTCCCTCAGAAGTGCACACTAATATCATGTTCACTATGTAGCAAACTTCTGGCCCATTCCCACATGTTATGTTAAAATAATCAGTACATATTAATTAATGGCCTGGAAACATTAACAACCTGGCTTAATCATAGTTTTGTTTTTCAAACACCACTCATTATTACCCTTTCATCTAAAAAGAGTTAAAGCAATTAATTCTAAATTTTAAAATAAATTAATGACAAAATAACAAAGTACATGACCAAAAACGTAAAAGAAGAATGGGAAAGAACTAAAATAAAAAAGAAACAAGAAAGAATAGGGAACAGGAAACAAACAAAAAGGGGGGGAAATGTAATCCAAAATTCAAAATGGAGAAATAGGAGAAGGAAACAGTAAGAGAGAAAAAGAGAGAAAATTGGGGAAAATATCGCAAAGAAATAAAATGAGAAACAGAAAGAAAGAAAGAAAGAAAGAACAAATTAAATATAAATCCGAAATCAAGAAGTAAATGTAAAAAGAAAGGAATGAAAAATAATGAGTAAAGGAAACAAATTAAAGAAATGAAACCGTGAATCTAAAAACAGTAAGGGAAGGAGAAAGCAAGAGAGAAAAAGAGAAGATGAGAAAATTAGTATGAAAGCAAAATATGAAAGTGGACAATAAAAAGAAAGATATATTTTTAAAAACAATCTAAACTTTAAAATTAAGAAGTAACAGAAATAAATGGATAGAGAGATAAAAGAAAGAGAATGAAACAAAAAGGGAAAAGAAATAAAACTGATTTTAAAAAGTAAATAAAAATGTAAAAAGTAAAGGAAACAACAAACAAAAGAAAGAAGTTCAAATTGATCTGAAATTACTGTAAATGAAGTAACAGAGGGAAACATTCATTCATTCATTCATTTTCTATACCGCTTAATCCTGTGTTCAGGGTCGCGGGGGACCTAGAGCCTATCCCAGGAGACTTCGGGCACTAGGCGGGGTACAACCTGGACAGGGTGCCAATCCATCAGAGGGAAACAGATAGGAAAAAAAGAAAGTGATAATGAGATGAAAAGGAAAAATAAATTAACTTAATAAACAGGAAAGAAAGTTAGCAGGTAGCAGGAAGAAAAAAAAGAAATAAAATTTTTTTTTTTAATACAGAAAGAAAGAAAAGAATATTGGTTTAATATTATATTAAACCAATATTCTTTCTTTCTATATATACATTTTTTTAAATAATTTTTTCTTTCATTTCTTTTTTCAATTCCATCTTTCTTTAAAATTTCTTTTTTATTTCTTTACAGAGATGCAGCTTTATTTATTTGATCTTACTGAGGACAGTAATGTGGAAACACTTTCTCTCTCACACACACAAACACACACACACAGACAGATACACTGAGCCTCCACAGTAGACTTGTGTTCATCTACTCTAAGCCCATGTGCTGGTCTGAGATCAGGTTTTGATGCAGTAAGGATCTCAGCTCTAAGCCTGAGACACCTAAGAGTATGCAGTGGTGGATGAAATCTGACAGGATTGAAAATGAGGAGCTGTTTCTCATATTTGTGCAGCTGCAGGGATAATGAGAATGTTTCGGGACTGAGCTGTGACTGTTCAGTTGAATTCGCGTGACACCGTAGACCTCGTGCTCTTGATAGTGTGAGAGTTTCGACTCGGAGCTGTGACAAGAGCTTCGAACAAATAAACTTGGACATCTTGGACAAATCTCTGGGAAGAGACTTCAGAAAATTCCAGCTGGGCTTGGATCATTATTACCAAATAAGGCATAGCACACTGCGTTGTGCTGTTACAGGAAAATAATAAACTTGCTTTAAGTGGAGTAACTGTTAGCACATCCCAAAGTGTTTTATTCCAAAGATATCAGAAAACCCCTGAAACTGCTGCATCAATCCAACTCAAGATATAATGTGTTATGTGTCTTGAGATGCTTTTCTGCTCACTACGGTTATAAGAAGTGTTGATTTTCATTACAGCTTAAATGAGCCTCAGCATTCTCTTCCAACCATCAAACCTCTTGTTTTTTCGCACCAATTTGTGTTGTGTGTGAAAACTACAGGAGACCCAAAATTGTGACTTGTCCCATGAGCAATGCTCAGACATCCCCCACGCCCTCCCAATACTATCTTTGAGGTTAACATCATCTGAAACACATGCTGGCTTGTCTGCATAAATAATATGTATAAATAAGCAGGTCTATATGTGTTCCTAATAAAGTGGCTGGTAATTGCTTTGTGGGGGGTTTTGCTGAAAATATATATATATATATATATATATATATATATAAATCTGACTTCTTATCTAGAACGGACATGAGCCTTATCACAAAAACAGACGCTACACTATCTATCTTGCTATAACTCAACCCGCAGACTCTCTCACAAATCTCATCATTCTTTAAAGTACTCTAAAACAAATACGTAGCGCTAAATCGCGACCCACTGCTCATGAAAGAGCTTGTAGTTTTGTATCCACCTGATTTGCATCTTTACCTAGGTCTGATATATGTCTTTGTTTTGCTGTCTGCGCAATTTCCTTTGTCAGATCAGCCACATAGATATGTTGCTTTAGCTTCCTGTCTGTGTAAAACAATGCAGTGGTATCGCTAAAATGTAGGGCTTAGCACTTACTGTAGCATAGCCATGTGTAAAGTTCTATATTCTGAGTTACCCTTGTACGTACCAGAGTTAGCATAAAGCTACCATGTTGGAAATGGATAAAGCTTCTTATGTTAGCGTCTACAGTATATTTAGCTCTTTAACATCACAATGCTAGCATTAATCTTAGAATTAGCAAATTAAATATAAATCAGAATTCATGGCTCAGTTGCTGTCCTATCACTTTCAATTAGCAAGAGCTCATTCACGTAAAAAAAAAAATGCATTTGGAGCAGGAGTGTAATAAAGAATATTTTCATCATCTAAAGGGGTGTTTCAGTTGCATCATTAAAACACACTTTGGGGAGTTCTGAAACCTGTGCTAGCTATGATAAATATGGGACAATCTTAACTCTTCAGTTACAAATCATCTTGGACAATTGCTATTTTTTCCTCTGCCTAAAGAAGGAAACCAAATTAAACATGTATACTCAGCAAAAAAAGAAACGTCCTCTGACTTTCAACTGTTTTTACTTTCAGTAAACTTAATGTGTAAATATTT
>JAQQZS010000023.1:39307735-39321461 GCA_030068045.1 Platyallabes tihoni
TAATTAATTGATTATGGTTAATTGAACATGCATGGAAAACATTGTTTAAACCCTTTACAATGAAGATCTGTAAAGTTTTTTGGATTTTTGCAACATTATTGTTGAAATACACAGTCCTGAAAAAGGGACGTTTCTTTTTTTGCTGAGTATAGTATAAACTAGTAAAATATTCAGGTTAGGACTGCATTTTTAAAATTACAATAAATAAAATGTAAGATACCAATTTTATGTTGTTTTTTTTCCTAGAAATAAAATTGTAAAGAAATTATGCCAAATAACAATATTACTTTAAGGTTAAAATAAGTACTAATGGATATAAATATGATATTGATGGTATTATCAGCTTAATTGTGCTTATTTTCAAGTTGTTTGTTTATAAAAAAAAAAATTTTAAATCAGCTACATTGAACTACTACTATATGTTTGAGGGATTTCCATTTTTCCATCAAATTTGTGTGTTTTTACAACTGTAAAAACAACTAAAATTAGTCAATATTTTGAATTTAAAAATGTCTGGTTCTGTTTTGTATTTGACAAGAGAAAGCTAAATAAAATTTTAGTTTCCTTGTTTTCTTTTAATTTTAAATACATAAATGCAAATGAATTACTTTACAATGCGTATTTGTGAACTTGGTGTGTGACTATTGGTCAAAGTTTTCGATAACAAATATCGAACATCACAAAATAATTTATTGTGAATTAAGACTGGAGGTCGTTAATCTGAAACTCGATTGAAGCTGGAAAATTCCAGTAGTGGTGTTTGCAAAACATAAAACAAATTGCTTGCTTTGAAGAATGTTTGCGGTTTACTCGCTGATTGTTAACGTAAAATGTGCAGAATTAAACAAAAGGGTGTATATGATTTGTATCTGTAATGAAAACATTACAATCTAGAGTGTTTTAGATTTTAGATAAGATTTTATTGGAATTTGGTCAAACGCTGTATCTGTCAAACGCATTTCATCTATTTCTTGAAGAATTAGGAATAACCATAACTAGGAACAAAGAAAATGGTGAAATAGTGGTAAATTTAATTTCAGCTACAACTTCACATTACCAAACGTGCCGTATTAAAAAGTTCAATCTAGTAATATTATCAGCACACACAGCTTTGCATTTTGTTTAGGAAAAGATGCTGGCATACCCCTCATGCCTTTCAGTCGCTCCAATATTTACATTTATTTAGCCGTTTTTCTTAAGACTGACGCCATTACTGTAATGGAGCATGATGGTTAATGCCCCACCTGAATTTTTTATTTGTCTATGTTCACGTGAACTGACCAAACACAAAATAAAAGAGACAAAAAACTCCAGTTTCATTTTCATAAAACGCTAGATGGTGTATGATAAAGTATAATAAAGAAAAAGGTATTGAACTCACACACATGCCTCAAATTCCTCTGTGTCTAACATATTTAGTCTGGAAGGCCTTCATTTAGGGAACATGTACACAAATAATTATGCCAAAGAACTTCCTTCTTGTAATAAACACCGCTTGGTCCATGGAGAGCAAACAAAAGTGCTAATCTGCCCCATGTGTGACCCTCAGGGTGGAAATATCACCCAATTAACTGACCGAGGATCAGCCCCTTTTATGTCCTCCTAAGTCTGTATGAAAACCAAACACTGTCCCAGGATGATTGTAGTTGCTCCCCATTAACACCTTTTACCTGTATTAGTGTTTTATGGCATGACGAATAGAAGGCACATGAGCATAAACCTCCTGTGTTTTCCCAATACATTGAGCCTACGAAACATAATAAACACACTAATACACACACGCCATGTTAATAACAAGCACGGACATTTTGGTGGACTGTGAAGTGACATGAAATTCATGACATATAATTCCAAAGTAGTCTATTTTATTTCTAAGTTGTAACAAATGGTTTAATGGTTTGAATAAAATACTAAACCTTATTAATTCTTCTTTTAAAACCCAGGTGTAAATAATTTGATAAACAAGGTGATTTGGCTGGTAGATTTTTTTTAAAAGCCCTCACCATCATTCACAAATTATCGCCCCATTAAATGACTGGGGATCAGTCCCATTTATGCCTTCATAAATCTTTTTTTTTTTTAACAAACAAACGCTGATCCAGAATCAGCTCTCGAACACATTTCCTGGATTCCCATAGGATCAAACTTCACAGTTTAATTGAAACACTCTGAAAGTGTGGTTGGTCCTCATTAAGACCTTTTACCTAAATTAGTGTGTTATGGCATGACGAATAAAAGTCACATGAGTGTGTCTCCTGTGTTTTCCCAGCACATTGAGCTTATGAGGCATAATAAACACACAGGCTGGGGTAATGTCTCCTCAGTTTGCTATGGATTATTAAAGAGCATGGATGGATGTTTATGCAGACTGTGAAACCGCTCCAGCGCTTTAGGTCCTCGGTTTACAATTATTTCATTCATTCTTGAGACTAGTATGTAAAAGCGAGTAATATTTCAGTAGGTGACATGAAATTAATGACACATAATTGCAAAGAGTCCATTTTATTTTTCAGTTGTAATTATTGTTTTTTTTAAATAAGTAATGTTTCCCCTGCGATGGATTGGCACCCTGTCCAGGATGTACCCCGCCTTGTGCCCTAAGCCTCCTGGGATAGGCTCCAGGTTCCCGTGACCCTGAATAGAGGATAAAGCGGTATAGAAGATGAATGAATGAGAGGATGTAATGTTTCCTCAGTTTGCTACAAATTATGAAAGAGGCTGGGCTAAGGATAGAGTTTTAGGCGGATCCCTCCATTTTCTCCAGGTCCCTGGTTTACATTACTGTCCAGTGAAAGTAAGGTTTTCTTCTTGAGAATTTGTGAAGCAGTAATATGTGAAAGCAGGTAATATTTTTGTACGTGATATTCTTAAGAAAAAAAAAACTATTACAACCTTGTCATTTATTATTTTAAAATTAATGTTAAGCAACTAAGATAATCTGGCCAATATATTTTTTAGAAGTGCTTCTCTATGTCTTAATTGATCATAATAAATTTTTTTGTTTTTGTTTACTTTACTTCTGCATTTTCTTTTTTCAAAAACCATGCACATTTTTAAAAACATTTCTTGAATAGCATTACAGCTACCAAATGTTGTGACTACACATACATTAAATAGCATGTCCCGAGATCGTTCAATTACAGGAATTAACAAAATATACAATTGACAAAAATATATTTCCATTTTATTTCTAGATCCAGTTCCTGTATTTATTATTAACATATTAATATGAATACATTAATAACTATTTTAATTTAGTGCATCTATTCAAATTTTTCCATATTTTATTTAAACAATTTGCTCAGGCATGTTTATTATTATTATTATTATTATTATTATTATCTTTAGCTCTTAATTTAAATAAAAATATCGCAACACAGCATCTTTAAAAAACTTGTAAAATTATTAAAGATTAAAAAGAAAAGTTTTGTATAGATGTGTGATACACTCTGATGTAATTGTTATGACAATTTATATTAAAAAATGACTTTATATTCTAGTCTATAATATTTTTTTCAGTCGTTTCTCATCATATTTGTTCGAAAGTCAAGTTCATGAGAACACTGCCATCTAGTTGTTGAACTGTTCAGCTCTTTGAGCCCCAAGAGCAACAGAACATGTCCAAATATTCCACAAGGGTGCAGTAAATGTAAAAGCGAGCATGAGAGTGATTTAGGACGGAGAGACCATGCTGCGTTTGTGTGTGTTTTGATTGGCGTCAGCGGTAAGGGAGATGACCTCTGATGCCACCGGAGCTGGGTGGCGGAATGGTGTATATTTACGGCCTGACATGGGAAAAAACATATATATTGAGGGAGTACATGATTCAAACACACTTCTGACTTCTAGGTGACCTGAGAACTCGAAGCAAAACCCTAGTGGATATTGTCCTAAGTGCCAATGTGTGTGAGAGACTGAGACACACAGTTAGGTAAATCATTAAGCATCTGACATTCAAGAGGACATGAGTTACACTGGGAGAGTTTTAGCAAGACTTAAAATAAATACACGTAATGAAGGATAATGACAGATATTTAAAAGAACATGTTTGCAGAAATATCAGATTTCCATTTACTCAGTCACTGAGCCAAGTCATGTTTGGTGTGTGATGTTTCGCACTGACTAATGCTCATAATAAGTAACTCACATCTAAAACTAGAACTTTATTTCTTTCCTGCTGGGTAACTAATTACCTCCTCGCACCTAGACGTAAATTTTTTCCACATTCTACAACAACTTCTGCTTGTGTTTGTGTAAAATGGCATTCCAGCCCCCTGCCCACAAACAAGACCAAGTTGGCAGGAAAGAATGGGGCGACCAAAGGGTTTGAGAGGGGCAACACCATGGAAACCCACTTGAGTCACATGATTCCTTCGAACGTCTCAGTCTGCCTTTCTTGCATTGGAGATGCCAGTGCTACAATGGCTGAGAACAGGCCGAGAACTTTGAGCTCGGTGCTTTATCTTAACAGTACAAAGGAAGACAGCGAGAGCAGAGATGTCATCTACGGTGAGATACAAAGATTTTGTTTTATCCCGTTTATGAAATGACAAAATGTAACTTTTTAGCAAATTATAAATTTTACCAAATTAGCCAAATTAATACAAAAATGCTGTTAAAAGTTTAAACCTATATACAGTCATGTGTAAAAGTTAGTGCCCCTCTTTTAATTCTATGCATTTTTGTAAAAACATAATAAAAATCATCTGTTCATATCTGGTCTTAGTATTAGACAAACCTCAGCCAAACGACAACATAGAATGTTTATTCCAAGTAAAAAAAAAAAAAAGAAGAAATTGGGCAAAAACAAATAGTAAGTAATCAGATTCCTGCCACAGAATTTCAGTTGGGTTGAAGTCTGGACTCCGACTAGGCCGTTCCAAAACCTTGATTCTTTTCATTTTCAGCCATTCTGATGTAGATTTACTGCTGTGCTTTGGATCATTGTCCTGTTGCAGTTAATTTTTAATTCTGTCGGACAGATGGCCACATTTGCCTCTAGAATATTCTGCTATACAGAGGAGTTCATGGTCAACTCAATGGCTGCAAGGTTCCCAGGTCCAGAGGCTGCAAAAACCAAGCCCAGATCATCACCCCTCCACTACCCGACATGCTTGACAGTGGGTATGAAGTGTTTCTACTGAAATGCTGTTTAGTGTTCGACAAACATGGCAATGGACGTTAAGGCTAAACAGCTTTGGTCTCATCTGTCCATAGCACCTTGTTACAAAAGCCGAATGGTTTGTTGTGGTGTTTAATTAAAGGCTTGTGCAAGATTCAGAGATGATTATGTGCATGAACATTTCCTTGAGCAGTGCAGCTACATGGACATATTAATTGTGCTGTTTCTGATGTTATGATCTAGTTGCTACACAAAATTTGCTCACTAGATGACACTACAATGAGCTATTGTATGAAGCATCATAAAATGAACCTTTCCTGGGAAGTCTCGGCACCTAAATGAGGCTTCATCTGGCCCTCAGTATGTTCTGGGATGTCCACTTCTGAGAAGATTGGCAACTGTCCTGAATGCTTTCCACTTGTGAATAATCTCTCACTGCAGAACACTGAGCTCCAAATTTATTGGAAATAGTTTTATAATCCTTTCCAGATGTGCAGCAACAATTGCATCTCTAAGTCCAGTGCTTATGTCTTTCCCTTTGGCATTCTGCTAACACACACCAAAATGCTTCAAACCAGCTAACTGCCAAAACCTCTGCTTTTATAGAGGTCTGCACACCTGCTGATGATCAGTTAGTCAAGGGCTGATGAGTAGCAGCAGCTGGCTGCAACATCCTCTCAAATCCTGTGGAAGCAGTTGGTACTACATGTAAACAATTTTTTTCTCTTTGCATTTCATTTTTGTTAAAAAAAATTATGGGACGATGAAAAATGTTATATGATGTTATATTTTCCCAATACTGATCAGATGATAGAATTAAAAGAGGGGCTGTATATAAGATCTTGTATTTTAAGTCGGTGTCAAAATTATTCACACCCTTTAAGAATAACACTGCTGTCATATTTATGCCAAATATTCCTTAGCCGCCATTTCTTTTCTAACTATTGCTTATGAATGTGTTTTTTTTCCTTCTCGAGTAAACACAATGTGATAATGAGACTTTCCCTTTGTGACTATACAGAGTGTAAAGTGTTCAACATCACCATGCTCTCGCTCTCCCTTTGCGTCCTCACTGTGACAGCCATCACATGCTGTGTGTCCTATATCAACCGCTGGAGGTGATGCCTCTCACACAAATACATATACATGTACATGTAGTTTCCAGTGATATTTCAATGACATCGCTATGAAATACTCTTTTCCAATTGATACATTGATCAATTAACTGATCAACTAATAATCGTTTGTAGGCACCGCAAGCAAGCGTACAAGTATGAAAGAGCTGTGGCATATGACCTCGGGGAAGAGCCAGTGAACCTAAAGGTCATGCAGAGGTCACAGAGTTTGCATAACCCAATGCCCTGGTTTCAGCCACCAGAATCAATCGGAAAGGACGACTCCTCTATTTACTACATCTGCACTAATACACTTCTTGTTGGATGCCATGACGACGATGTTGACTCCTCACGCACACACACCACACCAACTGACCCTAAAGATGACATCATGCTGGACCAACCCACCTTTTATATGCAGCTGTAGATCTAGGAACGCTCCAACTCAACACGCTAGAGGCGTTTAAGTTTTAGAGCGAGTTGGAATGATTCAACTATTGGAATGGTTCAAGTCAATGAAATTGAGGGGCGAGTCAGGATTGAAACAGGAATGGGTTAATTAAAATGAATAAATAAATAAATCACAAACTGCAATGAGTGGAGTCTGTCACTCTCAGGTTTATTGTTTTGTAAAAGCGGCCAAGTGTGGTTGTGCGCATGTGTGTGTTCGTGTGCTTCACAAAGTTGGCATGAAGACAATTCAGAGCAAAAAGTCAGAGAAAAGTCATTTCTGATAAGATCAATTAGGATGTCGTTAAATAAAATTTACTCGTGTATGACTTTAAGCGATCGGCTGAGTTTCCCTGATCAGCCAATCCAGACCTTCCTTCCTGCCCTGCCGCTCCAGCTCGGCGCCAACCGTCTCACGGCACTGCCGGTGGTAATTGTTCAGCCAGTCACGCTGCATTGAGAAGAAGAATGTTTACTTAAAAAAAAAGAAGAGTGTTTAATCTATATTTCTTTATACTACAGTATATTAAAGAATTTAATACAAATTATTATATTTATTGGATATTTTATATTAATAAATACATTTGTTTATGGAGACAGTCAAAAAATGTTTTGCAAACCATAAAAATTTGTCTCTGAACACGGCCACCAGTCCAGTCTCTCAGCTCTCTGAAAGCGTCCATTCATCCGCACCCTTCCAGTCCCTGAGCGTGCCTCCCCCCCCCGGACCAGCCCTTCCAGTCCCTGAGCGTGTCCCCCCCATCCCAGCCCTTCCAGTAACTGAAAGCGTCCACCAAACTACAGAGAGTTTTCCATACATAAGTACTACACCAGAACAGAACACCGTCATGTATTCACTGAAACTCTATAAATGATGTCAGTGTGTCACCTCTTTCTGTGTCAGCAGCTCTCTGTTGATCATCTTCAGTTGAATGGGGAAGAGTGTCAGGGGTTCGAACGTCAGACTGCCTCTGTTCCTGTAGTTATACTGATAGACAAAGAGAGGGGAAATAATAAATAATAAATCAATGCAGCATGCACTATCACTCCATCGCTACATTAAATGAAAGATGTGTGAAGATTTAAAGCTGCTAATGAGTTGAATCGAGTTAGAGACGGTGTTGATACTGTATGACCGTGATAATGTTAAAGGAGTGCCCTTACTTTAGTCTTTGTAGGAACAACCAGGACGACGTTTTCCAGTCGAATGCCGAACGAGCCATCCTCATAGTATCCCGGCTCTTAAACAATACAAACAAGAACGTTTTGGGGTCATAAATAGAAGCATATACAGCTCGTATCCTGAAAGCAATCCATGTTCGTGCCTATATTAGTTTGTGTGTGTGTGTGTGTGTGTGTGTGTGTGTACCGTCGCTGAGGATCATTCCAGCCTCCAGTGGTTCATCAGCGAAGGTTTTGTAACTGATGCCGCAGGGTCCTTCATGAACGTTGAGGAAGCAGCCGACTCCGTGGCCGGTGCCGTGCAGGTAATCCAGTCCAGACTCCCACAGAGCGGCACGCGCAAACGAGTCTAGCAGGTGACCTACACACACATGCACACACAAACACTCAG
Source organism: Platyallabes tihoni (assembly GCA_030068045.1). Classification (NCBI taxonomy): domain Eukaryota; kingdom Metazoa; phylum Chordata; class Actinopteri; order Siluriformes; family Clariidae; genus Platyallabes; species Platyallabes tihoni. Next base: position 39,315,996 of record JAQQZS010000023.1, read on the forward strand.
TAAGACCTCAGTAAGAAGCAGTAAGTCCTTAGTTTATGACCTAAATTGAAATACTAAATCAGAACTAAATCACATTTAGAGGAAAACCGCCTCAGTGTCACTAAAACATAAAAAAATATGCAGTTTCTTTAGAATGTCTCGTATCCGGGTACCTTTAGTTCCGTTGGGGAAAATAGCAGCACTGACGGCGATGTGCCCCTTCAAGACGTAGGTAAAGCATTCCTGAGAACAACAGCGTGATTACACAAACAAACAGAGCGCAATAAACTTCACTTCCTGCAGAGGGAGCCAAAGGACACATTACACTGAGTGTGTGAGAGATTCATGACGAGATCATGAGATATAATACAAACATGGCCACCTTCTCATAGTCTGTAGGAGTCCCGAAGTGCACCGTACGCGTCACGTCCGTTGTTCCATCCCTGCGTACATGAAACCGTCGAAAAAGCTACATTCATTTTGCGAGCTCACACTCAGCTCTCAACTGTCTAGTAGAAATCTTCCTTAATATGTGTATTAAAAGTTGTGTGTGTGTGTGTGTGTGTGTGTGTGTGTGTGTGTGTGTGTGTGTGTGTGTGTGTTCGCACACGTACTTGTACTGCGCTCCGGAGTCGATGAGGTAAACTTCATTAAGAGACAGAGTCCTGTTGGTCTCAGGAAGCGGTCTAACACACACACACACACACACACACACAGAGACACAGAGACACAGACACACAAACAAGACGCTCACATCATCAGCGTTGTTGTGTCTATAGATGAAATATGAAGTACTGCTCAAATGGATGTATAGGATACACACTGTGTGCAGGTGGTTAAAACAAGGATACACGATACACACCGGTAGTGAATGATGGCGCCGTTTGATCCCACACTGGAGATTGTGGGAAAACTGAGACCGACGAAATCCTTCTGTTGACTGGAAAAGGAGGAAAATATATGAGGAAGATGATGAGAATGAAAAAAAAAGAGTTCACGTCACAGAGAAGTGCAGGAAAAAGGGAGGCAAGTTATTGTTGTTACATAAAGGATGTTTAAGAGGTTAAAAACATACCTGCGCAGCTCTTCGGCTTTATCTGCAGCGGATATCTCAGTCACTGTACCTTTAGGAATCTAAAAGAGCAGTAATAGATCATACACACACACACACACACACAATCACAACTATAAACCTTAATTTAAGCAAATTATCACTCTCACTCACACACACAGTATGTTGAACTCATAACACATACACATTTTTGCATTTTTTCTCCACCCCGGACTCCAGAAACATGATCAGAAGAGTCTATACAGTGGAACCACGGATTGTGAGTAACGCAGATATTAAAGATTTTTAATAAATTTTGACTTGGAAAACGAACAAGTCTTGGTTTACGATTACCGAGTATCATGTATCACGCATTGCGCTTCTTGTTTTTTCTCTCTCTTGCGCTGCGGAATTGTGGGTAATCATCTCCCGTGCTGGGTCTTAATGCTCTCACTGGTATAATCAACATCCGTGCACGCGTGTACTGTTTACTGTAACACTGTGACCACGTGTGTGTGTGTGTGAAACATATTTTATTTTGTGTCTGTATGCGTGTGTGTACAGCATGCGTGTAAAGCAAAATCAAGTCTCATTAGAGAGGTTAAAGATCCATTTTCTCCCTCTGCTCAAGGCTCAGCCTGCTCTTGACGTCTGCGCGCACAAACGGAAACACTTATCTGTCTGGATTTATTTAAACTTTTTTTTTAACGGTTAATTTGTTTTATTTTTACTTTATATTTTGTGTTAATTATTTTTATGTATTTATTTTTTGGGGGCTGTGGAACGAATAATTTGAGTTACCATTATTTCTTATGGGAAAATTTGATTTGGTTTATGAGTGTTTTGAAATACGAGCCCGCGTCCGGAACAAATTAATTAATTAATGTTAGTTTTTTTACTGGCTGTAGACCACTTGAGTTTTATTAACCTTCCTGAGTTTTGTAAATAAGAGCCGTTCATTGTATGTAACTGTGTTTTTTCTGCAGAGCACGTGCGACCGTCAGTACACACGTGTTGTAAATAAAAATAAAATCTTCTGGATTTGTGTGGGAAACACAGTAATAATAATAATAATAATAATAATAATAATAATAATGATACTGTTATACGGATACCTCTTTCTCGAGCCAGGCGAAGAGCTCACAGAGTGCCACTGCATCTTTAATCTGAAACGTTTTTATGACGAGACAGGAGAAGATTATCTAACCTCAGCAGTATTATTATATAACATGTTCATATTGTGAAGCCGTATAACTGATTACGGCAATGGTTGAGCTTTAACTTCCACTCACATGTGCCACCCTCATGCCCTGGATCTCTGTGGGGTTCTTCACTGCTTTGGCCAGACACAGAGGCGTGTATGGGATTGGAGATCTGTGCACCTGGAAAGAAATGACATGATGTACAGTATGGATTATAATTTTCTTTGCCATCATTCAATTATTACAAATGTGTGCATCAATAATCCTAAAAATACTGAGCGCGTATGTGGGACTGACCTTCGGGATGGCCTGGGTGAGAGCGCAGCTGGCCTTGTCGCTGATCCACACCTTGTCTTTGGGGCCGAGAGCCGAGCAGACGGCCTGCAGCTCCGAGCAGACGCTTTTGTACGGTAAACACTGCACGCTCAGCTCGGGCTTAGTCGCCGCATCCAGCTCCAGGTGCTGCCTCACCTGCGGGTCCTTAACGCGCTTCTCGTCCATGAACAATCTGACAGCGGGGACGGATAGAGCAGATAAGATTTAATTATGAATTCCACAACAAAGAAAACGTTACTTCCTATACACAGCATACATAATCTATATTTATAAGAGTTTTATTACCGTATGATGCCGAGTCCGATGATGGCGTACGCGAAGAACACGGGATTGTACTCGATATCTGAGCCACGCAGGTTAAAAAGCCCTGCAGATAATAAGAACAGACAGGGTACTAGTTAATACTAACTCATCTTATAGACATTCAGTAATATGTAAACGGATAAAGAGATAATAGCAGCTGTACTGTACTCATACACACATGCGATCTCGTCGAGGGCAGTCACGACGAACCAGGAGATCTTCCTCTCGGCCATCTTCGCCCTCAGCTGCATGATCTTGTCCTGCCAGCTCAGTCCTGATCACACAAACACCAGATGATCACAATGACTTCATATTATTCATACTCAGTTCAAGTGTACTAATACTGCTTGTGTGTGTGTGTGTGTGTGTGTGTGTGTGTGTGTGTGTGTGTGTGTGTGTGTGTTGACCGGTATATCGGAGCCCCAGAACGCTGAGCTGAGTGCTGGGTCGAGCTGGTCGGTCCTCCCAAATAGCATCGATTAGATTTTCCTGAACAGTGACCAAACTGTGTCCGGCACTGCTCAGAGCTTTCGCCATGCTTTTCCACTGATCTAAAATACACAACAACAAACACACAACTAGATCAAATACAACACTATTTATTAGAGATGGGGCAGAAAAAAATAGTTTCGGTGATTCATTTTCTTTATATACAGTATATAGTATTTGCATTTGATGTAAAAAAAAAAAAATAATAATAAAATCACTGCTGCTGTTCCTCTGAAATCGTACAGGTGGGGCTCTTTACAGTCCCCGACTTACAAATGAGGTCCGTTCCGGGATCAAGTTTGTAAATCCGATTTGTTCGACAAAGTGAGTCTTATGTGCCTTTGAGACGAATATACAATATAAAGCCGTACCGATCCGCCTGACTAAATCTGTCCCCTTTCCCTACGCAGCCATCATGTGGCCAAAAGACGTAATCGCACCTAAGGAAATGAATCTTACAGTAAAATGTTTTGTCTCTTCGCCTTTAATTCATGAGGAGAAATGCCAGACACCATTTTGTCTCAGAGCTGTTTTCCACTGTATTGGACTGTGAACTCTGTTTTGTTGAGGATTTTCACAAAATTCGAATTATTCCCCATCAGGACAGATTTACAGGACAGACATTTTCTATCATCGTGCTCCCGGACTGATTCATTGAAACCATTGTGTCATTACAATGTGTCATTGTAACACACTCGGAGGACAGCGCGATCCGCTCCTTCCGCTTACGCGAGCTCAGAGACGCCCTTGATTGGCTTGTAGAGCCCTTGTTAATGTGGGAGCGCGAAGTACCTCTCATCCATCCCCTGTGAGAGAGCTCGGCTAATCAGCTCTCACTATGCCTCCGGCTGTGAGAGGCAACAGCATCACCCGGGGTTCGAACCAGCACTCTCCGGATGATAGGGCGAGCGCTTTACCACTGCGCCACTCGGAGGCCGAAACCTAGGATATTTATAAAATCCTGATACTTCTAGAATCGCAATACGAGTTGAATCGCCACCCAGCGACATATCATAAAGTACAACTCTAACCGGTGGCGATGATCCAGGGGTCGACTCCCACTTTGGAGTTTTCCGGCAGGACGCTGATGAGCCAGTCCTCCTGCGATGGTGTCTCCTTCAGACCTGCAGAAGGACACGAAAGCAGAAAGAGGAAACTCTGAGTCATCTTAGAATAAACAGAAACGTCTGAGTGTTGAAGATCTTTTCTCCACTCTTACCCATCTTCATGAGAGTCCAGTTGTTGTCCATCTGTTGGTTGGCCTGCAGGAAGTAGCGTCCGTCCGTCCACATGGCGGCATGTTGTTCTGTCACGATAGCGGTTCCTATTATGAACACAGCACACACACAGAAACAGTGAATATTACACATATTTAGGTTTTATAAAGGGGAGAAAATTAATCAGCATGGTATTTATACACGATTATACAAGATGTATCACATGTCACTCAGTCATGAGAAGGCGTACCTGCTGAGCCGTTAAATCCACAGATGAACTCGCGCCTGCAGTCACACGGCGCAATGTACTCGCTCTGTAACGGAAAAACAACTCCGAATTAAAAACAGCCATGTATACATTTTAAAATGTGTGTGTATACTGTATATAAAATGCATTTCATCACCAATATTCCAAAGTAACTAAAATAATAAAGTACAAAGTAATTATATCGTCTATCATATCAGCTAAGAAACGAGCCATGTGTGAAAGCACTACTTTTACAAAAAATCTGCATATGATATGTAAATTAGATACAAATGGGTAGGGTTGGGTACCGAAAACCGGTGCCAATACGGAACCGGTACCTATAGAACCGGTACCTATAGTACCTATGTACCGGTACCTATAGTACCTATGTACCGGACCGAAACAGAACGCGAATTTCGGTGCCTCATTTCGGTGCCACTTAAATGACTGAACTGTCGATTGAAATATTTATTCTCTGGATTCATATATTTTTGTAGATTAAAAGTTTATTAGATTAAATAAAAACATTAAAAGCATGAATAATCAGGAAATGAGAGACTATCCAAGATGCGCGTGAATGCAGCAGCTAGCGTTACACTCGCTCTGACGGCAGCAGGCGGTCTACCGCTATCTTAGCTTGCT
>JAQQZS010000023.1:39323464-39346053 GCA_030068045.1 Platyallabes tihoni
GGAAACACCAGAGCCGGTCTCTGATTGGCCGAGTTTGCTCATGATACTGTGTAACGAGGAAAACAATAACAAGCTGCTTAAATAGTGAACTAATTAGATAACCGTTAACTTGTACGTCATATCACGTCTTCAATTATGAAATACGACTAACTGTTTAAAGGTTAAAGGTTGTTTAAATTGACTAAACTAGGTTAACGGATTACTTCACTAGTCGTGATTTCGAAAAAAATAAATAAAATAAATAAAAACACTACACGTCCTCAACACTTCACACATGGCTACAATCTAAAATAGACATCTTAAACAAATGGAAGCTCGAACGCGTTTTGTTTATTATTGATTTGTTTACTAGCTCCATCCTTGCTGGTCACAGACAACAAAAACATGCACGCGCGCATCTCGCGCACCGTCCCGCTCGGAATCCGTTTCCGTTTCGCGTCCCCGCGCGGTTCTCTGTGTCTGCGCGTGTGCCTGTGTGTTCGTGTGAGTGACCCGAACCCCCGGAGCGGTACCGTCTGACAGTAGGACCGTGTCGATGCCTGTAAGCTCTCCTCAGGAACTCTACGCTGCCGTGTGCTCATTGAGGAAACAGGAGGCCGCCATGTATAGCGTCGACGTGTGCGGTCACGTGACCTCCTCGCGTTTCCACTAGCGTCCCGGAGCGCAAGGCTCGCCCACTTTTATGCAAATAAACTGCAAAGGCAACAAATCAGTACAGCCGAACTGTAGGAATCAGGTCGCCATGGCAACAACCGGACCCGATTTAATAATAAAGTGGGTTTTTTTTAAATTAGTTTTTCGTTTTTAGCGCTTTTTTGCTAACAACTTCACGTTACGAAGCGTTACGTTGTAAATAAAACGATGAATATTTTTTCATTTTATTGTTCACAAAACCAGTCTAACTAGAAGTCACAGAATATTGTGAGGAAAATGTTCATTATATATATATATATATATATTAGATTTATGGTGCCATGATGAAGGTAAAGGTGAAAGGGTCTGTCTACATGACATCCAGGACATGAGGCGAAGGATACCCCTGACCCTGGAGGTATATCTGTTGTTTCTGTGGTAGTTACTTACGTTGTCGGATTGCCAGCTTGACACCTGATTGTATCTGAGCACTTCAGGGTGAAGGACCTTGCTCAAGGGTCCAGGAGTGACATGCTCAGCGCCATCGGAGCTCAAACCAGGAACCTCCTTATTGTCAGTCCAACGCCTTAATCACAGAGCCTCATGGTGTTATGGTGGCTAATCTTAATTTTTTGATATTGCATTTGATTTATCATCGTCATCTATATCCAACTTCTACGTTTCTTGTGGTAAGTTAAAACTACAGTCATTCTAGTTAGCTGGTTAGTTAAAGTCATGCATAGCAGATGACACCTGCAGTGCAGCTGTCACTGAAATCAGCCACGACCCTAATGATGCATAATTTTATGGCTTACTATAATTTTAATTGGTGTGTTACATAAACAGTCACCTTTCATTCAGTTGTCAGGAATAGGAAATCTAGGTATTGAGACCAAAGTTTTGTTTGTTTTTTTTACCAAGCTGTAAATATGTAAATTTGGGCATGCTCTAATATTCCAATGAGAATTCTTAATTGATGTTCACCTTTGATGTACACAAAGTCATAGGATTAAATTCTACATCTACTAGGGCACACGTTCCCACCCCTGCTCCTGGAGTGGCCCTTGTCCTGCCTATTGTAGTGTATTTCCTGCTCAAATACACCCACTTGAACACATGAAGTGTGCTTAATTAGCTAATTAACTGAATCAGATGTGAAGGTAAAAGGAAAAAGACTCAAATGTGTAGGAGTACTGGAGTACTTGTCTGGTCCTGTTGTCCTGGACGAGTGTTGGGAATCTGTACACTAGGGGGCAGTGGAGGGCAGGAATTTGCCAGTCATGTGGATAGTATATCTAGATTTTTTTCAATATATAAAATCTAAACAATATATCATACATACAATTTGTTCTATGCAGTTTTGATTAAATTAGAGGACACTTCAACACACTTTCGCTGCAACATATCACAAGACGTACAAATCATGCAGAACCAAATTCTACTTCATTTAATAGACAATCACTCGAATTAGAAATTAGTGCAACAAAGCTTACACTAGGACATTTATAATTTGGGGAACACAATATATACAATCATTTGAGTGTTTAAAATACAAATACACTGTAAAACATTTATCAAATATACTGTACAGTGGTGACATGGATCAAACGGATTGCGCTCAAGTTCTAAGTACTCTTCAGAAAGTAACATTAAAACAAAGGACAATAAAACAACCTTTTTTTTTTTTTTAAATCTTGTATTATTATACAGCAGTTGATCCGATCGATCTTCGACTTCAGGCGCGTTCATTCTCTTGAGTGTTGCAGGCTTGGTTGAGCTGCAGATGAACTCTTGGAGTAACTTCAGCTTTAATTATCTCCCTCAAGAATGAGGGAGTGGAGAAGGTAAACAGCGGCCAGGAAGAAGATGTGGACATGTGATGAGAGAAGACCAGGAACGCCACCTAAAAAAAAAAAAAAAGTAAAAAAAATATTTTTTAAATTCCACTATAGATTTCCATATGTGCATTAATACTATTACTATTAAATGCAATTTTAATTTTTTTTTTCAGTTGAAATGTGAACGGTTAAGATTTTTAGCATTTGTTTTAATATCACTATGACGGTGATTTAAAAATATCCATATACCTGTTTTGACACATCAAAGAAATATAAAAGGAAACCTCTAAACACTTTCACAATGCAGCTCTAATCCCATGGGTGTCCAACTCACAAACATATTTTGGAAGGTTAATCTCTTGCACTAATCCAGTTCTGTGTTGTGAGTGGAAATGTGATGTCCTTAAAATGAACTAGAGAACTATTGTGTATTTCACAAGCATGATACAGCATTTTTTTTGCTTAGCATTAAGTCTTTAATCTTGTAAGCACATGTGGTGTTGCATGCAAAACACGGTCATGCGTTTATCTGTACCTGCATCGTTAGCAGGGTTTAACATCCTCAGAGCGAAGAATCGGCTAGACACCATAATTTTGAACATTGTATTGTAACTATAGAATTATTAGCCAATAGAGGGCTAGCCAAGTTCACTAGCAAGCTAGATAAGGATACGCAGGTAAGTCACCTTGTTGGCGCACACATGCCTGTGTTAGCATTTCTTTCAGACATTTCAAGATATTGGCTAGCTAAATTTACCTACAGGAATGTTAGCATTACCAAAATGTCATTTTATAAGAAGAATCACAACAATACTGTATACTGTGCTGGTGCATGGCACCATTCTGACGTATTTTCCTCTAACAGCACAGCCTATATACAGTATTATATAACAGATTAATTGTATTCTTGAATTAAAAGCATATTAAATGCTTAACTATATATTTGGATGTGAAGTGAAGGTCAGGTGAGACTTACTTGCCGTACACTGATCAGTCTGCCTGTACCTGCCCATCATATTGCTGTCCTTCACTGCAGCTAGCTTCTCTACATTCACGTCACCTGCAGATAAGGGGTTAGAAACATTACATGAATTTGTCACCACAATTTCGTAAAGTGTTAGACAGGAATTGTCAAAAAATAGGGAATATCTTTGACAATGTAGCTAGCTAACAAGCTGGCAAGTTAATTAGCTACTGTAAGTTCATTACTACCATTGTTATATACAGTAACCTAGTCAGATAACATGTACGGTATCAAAGCTTTTGATATATATTGAGTACTTAGCATTAAGTACTTACTACCTACTTATAAATTCCTATACATTTTTAGCAGTTTTGGGCAGTTAGCTCAATCAAATGAATTTCACTCAAGCATAAAGACATAAAGAAAAAAATATAAGTGAAGTTTACTAAATTTCTTAGTAATTACCACAAATGTAATGTTTTTTTAATTCTCTTTTTTTTTCTGAGTAAAAAATAGACCCCGTCCCCAGCTTAAACAGTCCCACCCCCTATTCTCAAGAACTCGGCTTGGAAAAATCACCAAGTCGTAAAATAAATAAATTAATAAATAAATAAAGTAAAACCAATTTGCATTTAAATTCTATCTTATATTAATTAGTTTACATTACTTTTCTGTACTTTCATTAGGGGAGCTGAAGGAAACAATAATCTTCTTTAATATTGTATTTACTGTTGCAGTTTACCTCCAAAACAGCAGATGGCACGAAAGATACAAAACCTGGTTTATTTAACCTGGAATTCTAGGTTTTAAGACATGAACCATTTAAAAAAAGAAACCAACTGAGAATTGATTACCTTAATATTGAGTTTTATACACTTTTATTAAAAAAAGTCTCAAAATATAAATGTTTACTCAGAAACAAAATTGTATTTGTCAAAGCTGATCTGTCCAAAAACCTCAATAACCCAACCTTTTTGTCAGGAGCTGACTCTGGATCAGTATTAAGAGCTAGATATATAAGATATATAATCAGTGGTCCATGTCACATACCGTTCCCCTTTCAGGACAGACTATGAGGCTGGAAGCTCTCACACACCCGAGCCAAGCTTCGGGTTACATTCTAATTTTCCTTTTCTGTGTGCGAGCTTTGAAAGGACTGAATTGTTCATTGTATAGACAGAGACCTTAGGACGACCGAAAACAGGGATCTCGATATGTCAGGAAAAAAATTTGTATTTTTTACGCCAAGGAATACGGAAACCTGAGTATACTCATGATAATCTAAAACCCTGAATATGCCCCCCTCCCAAAAAAAAAAAAATTATGATAAAGGAAGAAAAGTGTTGAGTCATGCAATGTTTGTTGATCCTAATTGTACCGTGTGGTGTGTATTTAAAAACAAAATCTACTGGAGAAATGTAGTCTGTGCTCAAGGCTCTCTGAATGGCTCTCTTGCAGTTGCTAGCTCATAACCCAAACCACTAAACCGTATTGTGTTTACATAAAGCCTCTCTGAAGGACATCAAGAACATTCTTATCACTAGTGCAGAACCGTTAAAGGAAGATTTACAGTGGCTTGTGTACGCAACAGTGAAGCAGTTTAGGGCTCAGGGGGACTAATACTTATGTACCTGTATGTAAATAGTTGGCCATATTTAGAAATGCCTGACAACCTACTGTACAATGCATGACTTTGGACTGTAAGAGGAAACCAGAGTACCTAGAAGAAACCCACGAAGCACAAGGAGAACATCCAGTAGTAATCACTAAGCCACCAGATTCATTCCAAGTAGTAACTCTAGAAAAATGTATAATATCAAGGGGAGGGAATACTTATGCAAGGTGATTTGTTGCCTTTTTCCCTTTTAAGCATTAAACAACATACTTATTTTTACCTGATACGAGAAATGTGACTTGCTGGCACTTCCCTCCTGGCATGGTTGAGAGGGCACCAGGTAAGATGGACACCCGAGACATATTGACCTCCAGAACGTTTGCGACCGTTTTACGGAAATCAAATCTGTCCAAATACAAAAAACATTTTACACAACACATCCTGGCACCACTGGTAGCTTTTTAATCTTTGGTGGGACAGATGTTTTTCTACTCTCATTTGCTAGTTTCTGCTAGCTACATCAATCTGTAAGGGTATGTCGATATCAGAGGAACCTAACCTAGCTAGACGAGAAATGCGTCCCACATACAGTACCTGCTGAACGATGACACGTTCGGAAAGATTTGCTGCGCAGACGGTGACTCAGGGACGATGTCGGCACAATCGATGGTCTTGTTCCCTGCCCTCAGGATTAGCGATCTGTAAACAACTGATTAAAAAAATAGCTAGCACATGTTATCTAAAAACAGTTTGTACAGAACAAAAAAATTTGCATTTCTTGTTGTTAGGGTTGGGAATTGTATGTTAACATTTTCCACAAGTATATATCTTTTGCAAATAAATAATTTGCCTTTATGGCGTTTGGCAGACACCCTTATCCAGAGCAGCTTATATTTTCTCTCATTTCACATCTGAGCAGTTGTGGGCCTTGCTCATCGGCACAACAGTGGCAACTTGCTGGTGGGGTGGTGGGATTTGAACCTAGGACCTTCTGATCAGTAGTCAAAAACCTTAACCCCTGAGATACCCCTGTTCATGATTCTTCAAGTTGGATCTCTTTTAGGTGACCTATGAGAGTCGACTCCCAGTTGATTAATTTGCAATTTGTATTTTTTTCTTTCGGTTTTCAGAATTAAGTGATACTAAAAATTGTCAGTGTTAAGATTACAAGAAAACTGAGACCTTGGTGTGTGTGTGTGTGTGTTTTGTTTTGTTTTTTTTTTAATGCCAATGCTAAATGGAAGCAATTGATGCTTTTTGTTAAAAAAAAAAAAGTGTTAAAAAAAGTTTTACTGAATATTTTGTAATTTAAGGTGGCATGGTGGCTTAGTGGTTAGCACTGTCGCCTTGCACCTCCATGGTCTGGGACCGATTCCTGCCTCTGTATGCATGAACTTTGATTGTTCTCCCTGTCTTCCGGGTACTCCGGTTTCCTCCTACAGTCCAAAAATATGCAGATTAGTTTAATTGCTGTTTCCAAATCGCCCGTATATGTGTGCTGTGCGATGGATTGGCACCCTGTCCAGGGTGCACCCTGCCTCATGCCCAAGGTCTCCTCAGATAGGCTTCAGGCCCCCTGCAACCCTGTATACAGGATGAGGCTTGTATAGACAATGAGTGAGTGAGTAATTTTAGACAATATGCTGTTATAATCATCTGTTTATTTAACTACACTTGCTAATAAACCTTGTCAATCCAAGTTAGCTAAACATCTAGATTAGCATGCAAGTTTTGTGGCCCATCCAAGATGAGTTTTTATCATTGTTTTCATTCTTGGAGAACTACAAAATAAGAAAACCATACTCCGGCTATTTCTGATGCAGACTCTATATGAGCAACAACATTTGCTAATAATGTAACCATGAAATTAAGCAACATAACCGAATGCATGCTACAATAACCACAAAGGATGCATTAACATTCAGTTCATCCTCTTTTTGCCTTGAGCAACACAGTATACACAGCCCAACGTGGTAAGAACGTGTCCCAACATCTCCACACACTGTGCTTTGAGAGTGTCAGTGACAGGTATGCATAACGCATTGTCTATCATGATATCTCTGTATTATATACTACTGTATATTGTGTAGTTCCTTTATGCAAGCTGTAAATGAATGTATAGTATCAATAGTTCTGCTCGACCACACCACCCCATCATAGATCACTTTCGAATAGCAAGTGACATAATTGCTACGTCACATGTTTAACACAATTTAAGGTGAGTAGAGACATAAAAGGTAGGCTCGTGTACCTCAACAATTGCAAAACGTGGCGACATACCAGTATAGTCTCCGGCCAGCTGAAGCTGTGCATCTGTGAAGAGCTGCCTCCGCGATAAACTGACGGCGCCGTGTTTGCTGGTTAGATCTCCGACCTCGCAAGCCAGATATGTGAGTGGGGAACAGTTAGAGCTCTGGGTTAAGAGAGAAGAAAGATAAAGAGAAAGACAATAAAATGGATATTTTATACAGAGCAGAATCTAGAAGTTATGTTTCAGGATGGAAAATCTTCCAGGTTTTAATGAGGATATTGATGATGTATATCATGTATGTTTAGACTTTGACAATGACCAGATCTCAACCCAGTTGACTACCCACAGGGGTTTTTGGATAACTTATTTAGACACCTCTCTTCATTGAAGTTGGTTAGTGAATACAATGAACGTGTTTGGTTTTGTATACGTAAATATAAAATCAGGTCTCACCTGCGCTGTCATGTTGAAAGGGTTATATGTTCCTCCATGTCCTGGACACCCAGCCACCATGTCCTTGACAGAACTTTCCGTTATGTACCAAGAAACGTTTGTGACCTGGACCAAAGATGATAAGCTTGTAAAATATTTTAGACAGCCCTTCAGCGACTGTGAGATTTCAGTAGTTGTTTGTATGGTCGATCCAATACAAAGCTGTCTAAATTATCAAAAATCATTGTTAGACTCTTGACCTTAACACTCCATTACTTAGCCTTGGGGTTTGGATTGGATCCTGGCTTAGGATAAATGCATAGGATAAAGTAATTAAATTAATACTAAATTTATTAATTGGGAGCTGTCTTAGCTAAAGCTTTACAATTAAAACATGAGCTAAACTAAGCTACTGTAAAAGATGCAACTTAAAAGTAAAGAAGAATCAGGTCCAAGCATTCAAGTGAGCAGTTAATGTTTCATAATTTTACTTAACAACCCAACAGTAGAAATACATATAACTTCTAGTTTTTCAATGGTTAAAACCAAAAACTGTGCAAGATGATGCTGGGGAAAGACTTCACTGAGGCAAAAACGTGATTACATAAACCACAATCTTGCTCATTGGAAAGCCATAAATCTACTTTTGCAAGAACCGAAGTAACAGTTTAACGGCATCAGAAGTCACTCCGAAGTACCGAGGCAGCGTATGCTTGCAGCACTGGGCTCATTCTGGCAATAAGAGATGCAGTCAAATGTAAAAAAATATATTTTTTTTTTTCCTCAGAAAATCCTACCTTCTGAGATATGATTGGTTACAATCCTAAAATGCAAAGTAGGCCTTAAAAGCAGCTCAGTTATGGCCTCATAGGTGAGAAGTGGGAGTGAACTCGGAGGTCCAAGCAGAGCTCTGTGTTTGGTGAGTGCACCTGCTCAGTTCACCTGCACCATGAAAACAAGGGTATGCACAATATTTTCGCAATACCAGATGCTGATGCTGTAGACATCACACCTGATCTGACAGAGGAAAGCAGTACACTGCTTAAAAACAAACACAGAGGTTCTATCGCAGTTATAGCACGATTTCTGTGTGAAAAGGTCTTCAAAGGCCAAACAGGAGAAACATGGTACTTCTGGGACAAGTTCAGTTCAGGACCATTCAGTTGGTTGTATACAATATAAATAACTAATAACTGGCCACTATCTAGGCTAACTGGTTAGTTGTAATTAGCTAAACATTACCTTCTGTATGTAAGTTATGTAGCTAGTTATAGTGAAAGGTTGTACTCACATTAACAGTGTTAGATGCTCTGAGGTACACCAGCAAGGTCACGTCACTGAAGCTGCCATCAAGAAAACACTGTTGGGACTGATTACATATACATAAACCATTTAGGACTTTGAATATTCCTAAAGTAAAATAAATAAATAAATAAATACATTTTGCTACTACTAAACACTTTTTATTTCGCAGTCATTTTCAGAGCTGCTGCGGACCAGATGTGCAAACTTTTAGTGAGCGAAATCAAACATGATGCAAGAAGCTGGTGCAAAAAGATTTGAGTTGAAAAAAGCTCAAGACTTAACTGTGCAACTGAATCCGATGACTTGCATGTACACAAATGATTTGCACTATTGTCACATTACAGTATATATAATTTGAAACATTTGTGACAAAAAAGCACTTCATGTCAAGGTCAAATTAAAAAGCACTTCATGACTTATTTCAGGGAACAGATGTACAGAATATTAGCTAATAATACATAACCATAATTTACGCATTTGATGTTCAAGGACACAATCATTTGTTGTAAACAACACAATGTTAATATCAAAATAAGAGCTAATCACATAGACAGTCTGCTTACTTTATGGTCATTCACTTGTGTTTTATTTTAGCACCAATAATAATGTACAGTATGACACATGACCCACACTTGCTACACCCTTGAGAAGCAGAGTATTCGATGTTAATGATGATCACATAGTAGCCGCCAGACATTTACATTTCTTCTCATCTCCACTCCTTCTCTTCTTCTCTCCTCTTCTTGCATATCCTCCACTCCAGAGAATGAAGAGAAAGCAGACAGTGTCATCTTTTTGTGGCAGATTTAAAGAGACACCCCCTGTTTATCCTCTTTATCCGAAGGAGGGTGATAGGGTCACGTGGGCCAGCTGCATTCTCTATCGTGCATGCAGTGAGGTATGTGTTCAGTGATGCCAGGTTGCATCTCTTTTATTTCACGAACAGCTATTGTAGCCTTAATTAACTGACTGCTAATGTTTGTTTTTTTAAAAGAGTTGTGATTGGCTGCCATTCCTCACACCAGAATAAGTATTATTATTACCTGATTAAGACAGTATTTAGGTTGTTTACACCACCATAGTTTTTAGTTTAACTAGGAAAAAATTACATTACCAGGGTTACTGTGCCCTTCACACTGCTGTTAAATATGGCCTTGGCGATGATCCAGTGCCTGTCAGAGGAGTTCATGGCTGTGATGTCAGCACACTGCATCCTGTAGCATGTTTAAAAACAAAGAAGGAAACATATTTTGATCAAAGCATACAGTAGATGACTTGACATTTTTTGTACTACAGCCTCCGTGTACCCTGATCGCCCACAGTTTTCACCTCTTGTTCCTCATTGTCACTTGGGTTTAAAAATTAATATCATGTTCAGGCTCTAGTTCCTTTTTAATTATTTGAGAAGCAAGAAGTGAAGCCTGTTCTCTATTCACACACAGTTTTGTCATTGCATACATAAGTATTTATGAGTGCATTAATTATTAGGGGCCTAATACTATCATCTTATATATATTTGTACAACTAATTAAATAAAATTCAGCCCAAAGCTTGCTTCATTCATTTTATTCTTACACTACAGTAGATAAGCTTCCAAGTCATATTTAGACATTAGACCTCATGATGCTTCCCAAATATCACTCAAGCAAAATGAATATCATCTTCAGGCTCTAGTTTCCTTTTTAAAGGAAGCTGCTATGAGGTGTGTATTATTAGTATTTTTTTTTTTTTTGATGAAACAGACATAACGTCTTAAGCTCAAACCAAGTTTATTATTTTTTTTTTTTTCAATTTAAAGCCCAGATTTAAATGACATGTATAGAAATTATGCAGAGATTTTAAAGTTCAACCTGTCCAAAGACCAAGGAACAGAAACACCTTTCCACAATTAAAAACTGAAACCCCAGATGGTAGATTCGGTTCTGCAAAAGCACTTCTGGATCATTTAGTGTATATGCTCCTTTAGTTATTACTCTTCAGTAAGCATGCTGCCCTGGTCGCTGGTCGATCTGAGTCACCTGGTCATCTATACACACTAGATGGATGTCCACTGGATAATCTGAAATAGATAACCCACCTACCCAAATCCTTTCCTGCACTAATTCATTGTTCTGCTTTTAAGAACTATGATAGAAATTTTGTGATGAACTTGTGTCATCTGAGATTTGTGCATTCAAATCAAAAAGTGTTTTTTCATGAATAAGACAGTAGCATTAAATGCAACCTTACCTTGAACCGTTTTTGTAGTGGATAACCAGTGACCGTCCTATGATACTGTTAAGTCCACTCAGTGGCATGTTAAGGTCATTGTAATCGTTCTTGAATAGGTTCTGATCAGCTAGACTCCCAAACTTCCCGCTGATATCACCGATCTCATACTGATCCACCGTGCCATTCCCTGGAGCTGGAGATGTCGAGATATTCACATTATATGGGTTGAAGTGGCCCATGATGTTCTCATTGGAGCAGGCCTCTGGTCCGCTCTTTACTGGGAGAAGATGGACATGGTATCCACCAGCTTTGGCCTCCAGACTAGTCAGAGAAACATTGATGTTGGTTGGACCCTGAGGAGAGAGCTGGGAGAAGTTGATAATTCCCACAGATGACCCTGGACCTTGCCAGGATCCAGTCTGAGCTGAGGGGAAATGCAGGAGTGTGATGTTGGCACAAGCTATGCGATATCCAGTCTCATTAGGGCCATGGATCACTACAGACCGACCAACCATGCTGCTCAGTCCAGACACCCAGGCTGTAGTATCTGTGTAGAAGATCTTGCTAGGTTGTTTCCCAACATTTGATGACAAATTCAGCTTCTTGTATTTGCTGGACAGGTCTCCAATCTCACAAGCAAAAGGACATGCTGGTCTACAGTTTACTTTATAGCTGCCTATACTGGTATTGATGTTGTAGGGGTTCCAGTGTCCCCCAGTAGATGCACAGCAACCTTCATCACTGTCTGTCTCTGTGCTTATGGGGTATTCATGAATGTGCCAGTGGTGGTTCTGAGTTGCAGAAGTATCTGGTTTTCCATAAGACAAGTCTAGGAACACTGAGACGTCCGAGAATGGGTTTCCTTTTAACTGGGTAAACAAGACAGTCCCTACAACTGGGTGTTGGAAGATGGCCCTGGCTGTGATCACTTCCACAGGATAGCCAATGCTTGAGCAGATAAACCTTGTACCATTAGGCTCGTGCAGCACCACAGAACGACCGACAATGCTGTTCTGTCCAAAGAGTGGAAGATTCCAGTCAGTAAAACTCGCTTGGATGTTATCTGAATTATTTAACAATCCATGTCTGGAACTGAGGTCTCCAATTTCGTAAAAGTCATGGGTTGAATTAGGGGGTGGGGGATACAGGGGCGACTGAGTGTTCACATTAAAGGGATTAAAGTGGCCCCCAACATTATCATTGCTGCAGGTGATTTCAGGCGGTGACCTCATGTGAGGGGTGGGAAACAGATGAACGTGGTATGGCCCAACTCTTCCGTTCATGTTGGTGAGGTTCACAGAGAGAGTTGTAAGGTCAAAAGGAGATGGCTGGTGAAAAGTGATGGATCCTTTGACCCCTCTCATGTCTATCAGAGCACTGACCTCCTTTGGTTGAAGGGTTCGGATTTCAGCACATGTATACTCTGAGGTGAGATTGAAGAGAGCAAAGCGAAACCCAGCATCAAAATTTGCGATCTCTAAACGGGATTTGACAGGTTCAAGAGGAGTGCCTACCTTCAGCTGACCCATTTCTTTTGTGTTTTGGTCCAGACTGTGCACAAATGCCTCACAGTTAGCAGCAGAACTGTTAGATATAAAAACACTCACTTGAGCAAAAGTGGAGTTATTTTGATTTAGACTGACCAGACTAGAGAGAAGTGTGGCACTCTGTTGCCCTGATACCTTCCGGAAGTAGATGTTTCCAGCTACACCACTAAAGAACCGAGCCTGCCAAGTGCTGACATTTGACTCTGCTATGACACCTGCACAAGCCTTTGTTCCATTACATGTCTCTACCACTAAAGAGCGCGCTTCAAGATTAGGTATTTGCTGGAGCATATGGGAGATGTTCAGTACAGAAACAGAAGTGTTAATGGACACATTGAACACGTGGTCCCCTGTGTGGGCTTGCTCACAGGGCTGGGACACTTGACCGTACATAACTGGAAATTCAGTGAGCATCAGATTGAAGGAGACACATGTATTTACCCCAGGACCACTGAGGTTTACACTGGCTGTCTGTTGTGTGGTGTTAAAACGAACCCAACCGGTGACGCCTGCCATGTTGAATCTGGACAGATACTGACCAACAGAAGAACCTGAAAATGGAGATGAGAAATAAAGTTGTGTGAGGAATGTAAATGAAAAAAAATCTTTCAATACTCCAGTATTATAATCTTACATGTTTGTAATATGTGTACATGTCATTTCTTGTCTTTAGTAATAAAATACCATCATTTAATTCTTGAAAAATGTGTTCTGTCTATTTTTAAAACTTCAGATCACTAAAAATCATGCAAACTGTACATTTTAGTGGGCGCAGTCTTAGAACATGGTTGGTATGGTGTTTTTTTTTTTTTTTTTGGTTGATTCCACATTAGTGACGCTTTAACATCCCACCCTCCTACAAGCCAAAAGTAAATAATGGCATTTTCATTCTAGGCATGATTGCTTCATACTGCATCCAAGTACACTTGCTCCTCCCTTCCCATTACCCCTCTTCCCCACTGGCCAGCTTTCACATGTGGCAGTGTGCACCTTAGCTGGGTTGCCAGTCACCAGTAAACACACAAAAAAAGACAAAGAAGTCAAAACAATCCTCTGTCCCTGTCTTCATACTTTTTTAGGTATGTACATGCTGGTCAAATTATGGGATCAGCGCACAGATTTGCTGATTTCACATTTTAAACAGCGATCAACTTCCCTGTTCAGGTACGGGTAGCTTTCATAGCTGATTCAGACCCTGTCTGTACTCAAAACTAACTTTTCAAGAGGATCCAAGCACGGTAGGCTGATCCTTTCCGGGGTGTTCACACAACTCAAATTTACCACATTATGGGGTTAAGTGTACTTAGATCCATGCCTGTGTCCCTTGGGTGAAAGGAGCTTTAAAGAACAATAAAGTGTGCAAATACTATAGAGTGTGCACAGTCTGTCGTTTGAAAGGAAACACTGCCACATTCTATTTTTCTGTCCTGATGATACTTGATTCATCAGGGCAAAAAAGTAGAATGTAAAGGCTTCCTTGGAAAAAGTAAACAATGAAAGTCTAGCTTGGTTTCACACAAAAAAAAAAACACAAGGAAATGAAAAGGTGAAAAAGTGTTGAGAGAAAGAAGGGAGTGGAAGAAGAGAGGTTCATATGACAAGCATTTTTTTTTTTTTACAAAGCAACATCACATGAGGTTACTCATTCATTTACTGCATTTACAGCATTATTACATGAACAATTTTACTGTGACGGCTTAAATAACCAACACATTTTTGAATAATTGTAAAATAAAAGGTATGCCATCAATTAAGGTATGCCATCAAGTGTACACCTTCAGAACCTGCAATGCGTACCTTCAATTCTGTGAAAAAGTCTTAGACACTTTCCTATGGATTTATTACTATTATTATTATTATTATTATTACTCTTACTTCTATACAGCTTTATCCTGTATACAGTTTTGAGTTTATCCCAGGAGGCCCAGGGCACGAGGCAGGACACACCTTGGATGGGGTGCCAGTCCATCGGAGGGTACACATATTTACACACACTTGCATGCTTAGAATTTGGGAATGCCAATTAGCCTAAGCTGTATGTCTTTGACTGTGGGAGGAAACCCGTAGTACCCGGAGGAAACCCACCAAGCACGGAGAGAACATGCAAACTCCTCCATGCACACAGTGGTGGGAATCGAACCCAGACCCTGGAGGTGCAAGGCGACAGTGCTCACCACTAAGCCGAGAAAAAGAAAAGCAGTGCATTATAAAAGCGACCACTTTTCCACCAAAAAAAAAAAAAAAAAAAAAGAATGGTTGCAGGTTTTGCATGCAAAATAGAAGGAGGAGCAACAGCCAAAGTCCTCAGAAGAACTGTGTACGGTTCTGCCGGATGCTCAGTAAAACCTGGTAGCTAATTTCCTTTAAAAAAAAAACTGCATAAATGATACCTGAGACTAAAAGATCCTCAAATACTGACTTTCATTTCATTAATTCCTGTTTACTGAGCTTTATAGGGTTTTTTTGTTTTTGGTTTGAAGACATCATTGCTCTACAGCTTTTATATACATTCACACAGTTCAGTATGTTTAAAGATACTGTTGATGTGAAATCTAATCAACCTTATCCAAAGGTACAAAAGTATCTAGACTTGCAGAGACAGCATATAAAGCGTATGTGCTTAGAAACAAAAAAACAGGGAACTAAACAGTCATTTTCTTCTGACTAATATCGAACTTCTTGATATGTAATGTAGTGACTGTGTCCCCTTAATAAGATGCACAGGAGCGCTTTAAAGGTACACTACCCTACCCTACATGTGCATTTCTACAAGCCGAAGGTGACTGTTCAGGTTCTGGGTACCAGTTCTTACCCTACCAAAAGGTACCATTCTGGTATCAGGTGCATTTTTTTCCCTTTTTTTAAAATAGAGATTTTCAGCAATGTCTAGCTACAAGTACCCTTATCGTTCCCACTTTATTATGGAGATTCCAATTAAAAAACAGGAACAGGGTGTAAGGAACGTGACTGAACCCAAGATTTAAAGCTTTACATGTTGTGTTTGCAAATACTCACTAAACACATCACCTTCATCCTAAAACTGGAAACTTATTCATCAACTTGTACAAATTATTGACCAGACGACGATAGCATGAGCAAAGTCCATGTCCATTTTTTTTTTGTTGCATAAAATTGTTACAGCTAAAGTAAAGTAACATGTAAAGATTGTTTTAATGTCATGCATCAGGCATTCATTTGAACACACACACACACACACTGTAAAACAAGCTGAAGGAAAAAATAGGCATAATAACAGCAAACTTACCATACAGAGTCAGCAGGAGGAAAGCTGCTGAAAGGCACATGTTGGTGTGTGTGTGTGTGTGTGTGTGTTAGTGAGGCTAGGTGAGTGTGAAAGGGACGAGGTATGAGAGAGAAAGATGAGTGCAGCTGATGTGGTTTTAGCAGGGACTCCCCCGTTGAGTGAGTGTGTGTGTGTGCGCCTGTGTGAGTGTGTGTGTGTTCTAAGAAATAATTTCCTCAATTTCATGTAGAAGTGGTGGGTTGGAGGCAGGGTTAGGGGCAGGGCAGAAGTACCACACACACACACACACACACACACACACGGTACTGTATATGAAGTCCTGCTCTTCTCATCTGTGTTGATTACAATTGTATTCAGTACAAGATTTTAAGTTAATTAAAGCATAACAAGTGATCAGGTAAATTTTTAGAAGGAGGCACCGCTTCACCCCTCTGACCACGGGCTCTTCAGGAAAGCTATTTCAGTCAATACTGGTATTGATGTTGTAGGGGTTCCAGTGTCCCCCAGTAGATGCACAGCAACCTTCATCACTGTCTGTCTCTGTGCTTGTGCTAATTCCACTCAGGAGAGGAAGTGAGGGAGGAAGTGAGTAAGAGATAGAGAGACCGACATATAGATATAAACAGAGAGCATGAGAGAGACAGAGACAGGAAGAATGACACGGGGAAAAAATAGGGAAAGAGGAAAGGAGAGAGAAAGGGGAAGAGAGAGAGACGGGACGGAGACAGAGAGACAGACAGACAGACAGACAGAGAGAAAGATGGACAGAGAGGTGAGAAAAAGAGAGGGAGCCAAACTGAGTGAGTGAGATTGACAGGTAGACATAAACAGAGATCATAAGAGAGAGACAAAAGGACACAGGGAGAAAGGAGAGACAGATAGAGACATACAGTGTGAGAAAGAGAGAGAGAGAGAAAGTTAGAGAGCAACAAGTACAAAAGCATGAACAGTTAGAAAGACAGATGGACAAACATGGATAAAGATAGAAGGTGGACCAAAGTGAGAGATAGAGAGAGAAGAGAGACAGACAGAAGGAGAAACAAAGAGAGACAGACAGACCAACAAATAAACGCAATTTACAAATCCACAGATTAAGATAAAACAAATCAAAGATGAAAAAGAGACAGACAGGGAAGGAAAGATGGAGAGAAAGACAGCGTGAGTTAGAGAGAGAGAAAGAGATTGACACAGAGAAATAGAGACAGCTGAGAGAGACAGACTGACAGACAGAGACAACTAGAAAGAGACTGACTGACAGAGGGAGAGAAAGACAAAGGGAGAGCCAGAAACAGATACAAGAATTACAGAGAGCAAGACAGACAGACAAAGAGGGAGAGAGATTGACAGAGGAAAGAGGAAGAGAGCAACAAAGACAGACATACAGACAGATGGGTTTATATCCCTTTTTAAAACATTCTGCTCAGACTGCAGTGAGACGCTCGTCTACAGTACAGTGTTGTGTAACAGACGGAGCGGCTGGTCAGCTCCCCTCACACCCGGGGTTCATGGGACACCCCTTCCCAGAATCCACCAACACCCTGACCGGGATCAACTGCTTAAAGATAAATAAATGAAAAGTGCTGGCAGGTTGTGTGAAGCCGTGTGAGCTGCTCGTGTCTGCGGCTGAGCAGAGGGACATGAGCTCTTACTGTCACAAGAACTGCCTGTTTTATTTTATTATTATCATTTTAATTAATAACAAAAATTACAATTGCAATGTAATTTGAGAATAAAAAGTGTAAAATACAAGATTCAGAGGTAAAAACTTGAATTATACAACAAACTATCCACAGTTAACAGAACAAAAAATTACTAGAAGATATACAGTGTAAGCAAACTTAACCAGTAATATGTAAACAGATAATAACAATAGACAGAGTAAACCAACAAACAATCGAATAAATAAATAGCTAAAAAGACAAATTGAGGAAATAAATTAGAGACAGTAACAGAGAGGATTTGTGGCTTTCTGTTAGATTTAATGAGTTCAAGTGGGCTTGGGTTTCACAGAGGAAAGGTGATATTTTAGGAAGTAATTTTAAAAAATGCGTTTATGAAAGTAGAAAGTAGAATTTGGCCGATAAAATACAAAAGTTGAAATTATTAAAATATTAAAATAATTTGCTACTGTTGTGGAAAAAGATAAAGAATAAAATTAAGAAATGTCTTTGGATAGCTGTAAATAAAAGATAAAGGGTAAAAAGGTACGTCAAAGTTACAATTTACTGTAAAAAAAAATGGGGTAAACAATGTTGGGTCGACGACTACATTTACCTTTACTATGATTTTACCGCCCTCTTGTGGAAATTCAGAAAATCACATGTAGTTCCTGACGGACACGAACATTTGAAACGCAATTTAGAAATCCACAGACATTCAGATTAAAGATATAACTGATACTGGATGGATTAATGTGTGTAAAATAAAATAAAAAACACCGAGAAAATTGTTGCATTGTTTGATACAGAGTACTTATATGCTCTATATTTCAATTATTATTATTATTATTATAGTATGTTTAATATTTTAATGTTTTTTGGTTAAATGTGGATATTTGTTGCTTGTTTTTTTCACAAGCGGACAGTATTTCAAGTTCTGCTTACATTTTGCTCCAATCATTGTAAACTCTCGGTGCTTCCCGACAAATAGTGATCCTGGCCGCTTAACCGAGTTCTCGCGATATTTGGTTGTTTCGGAAGAAGTCTCGCGTGGCTCGTGGGGGCGGGGGTGCACGCGCTCGGACCGTGCGCGCGGGCTTGAATGAGAAGACCAGATTGAGTTTGAAAGCGTCGCGCGAGGCTCGTACACCGCGTGTCAAGGTAAGCGCGCGTTGCGGTTTTACTTTCTTTACGTCTGACATTAAAGCGCTCGCGCGAGTGCCAATACAAATACCCATTTAATTAACTGTTTAAAGTTTCACTTCGTTCTTAAAGGTGTCTCGCGATTCACTGTAGCGCGTGGAGCCAAACGCTCGCGGGGTCGCCATGGCTACTGGTGGGAAAAAAAAATCGCGTCGTGTGCTATAGTGTAACTGCGCTGCGCACTTTTTGCGCATGCTCTTTAAGCACTTTTTTTAATCACATCGAGCATGGAATGACTCTAGCGTCACTGTTTTAAGACACTCCTTGTGACTGTTTACAAACAAGTTTGTACACACGGGTTGCCAGATTGGTTAGAAATTTCACAAGGGGTTACACATTAATCCTGAACATTTCTCATCTTCACGATTTAATGCTGGTGTTTTAATTTATGTGTATGTGTGCGCGCGCGCCTTGAAAATAACACTAAACCCTCACTTTTGAGTTGATGCGCATTTGCTCTGCAGCTTGGTTTCTGTTTTAGTTTTGCTGAGTTAGCATTTCACTGTTAATCCGAACTATTTTAATTTTATCTGATACAAAAATGTATTTGCTCCCTCATCAAGTCGCCTGTGTGTGTGTGTGTGTGTGTGTGTGTGTGTGTGTGTGTTGAGGTGTCTTCAGCTCACTTTCTGTCTTTCTCATAACTGCTGCAGGAAAAAAAAACCCACATGAATCATCTGGACGAGCTCCATACTGAGATAATAGTTTGGCTTGAAAGCAAAAAGTCGGCCTGTTTTCTTTATTTCTCTCTCTCCCTCATCTAGTTTCTCTCTCACTCCTTCACCCAGTCTCTCCTTCTCTTACTTTATCCTGTCAGACTTTCTTAATCTTTCTGGATGACTTTCCCTCTCTCTCTCTGTGTCTCAGAGGATTCAAAGGTGCTTCATTCTTATGTCACATATGGACGCTCGCATTACCAAAGCTCAGAAATAAGTCTCTCTCTTCCTCTGTCCTAGACTCTTCCTCATTGATTTTCCATCTATGTCCCAGAGATTCCTCTCTGTCCTAAAGTCTCTTACACACACTCTCTCTCTGTACCAAAGTGTCTCTCTTGCTCTCTCTCTCTTTCTTTGTTCAGGTTGTTCTCTCTCTCTCTCTCTCTCTCTCTCTCTCTATTTCTTCTCTCTCTTTCTCTGCCCCAGAGTCATGCCCCCCCCCCCTTGTGGAGTCCCTCTGTCTCTAGTATGAGTGCCTCTCTCTCTCTCACTCTCTCTCTTTGTCCCGTAGACTCTCTCTCTTCCTACCTGTCTAAGAGCCTCTCTCTCGTTTCCCCTCTCTCTCTTTTGCTATCTGCAGTCTTTTCTTCTCTCTCCTTCTCTGTCCAAGAGTCTCACCTGCATTTCATTTCTTTCTCCCAACATCTGTCTCTCTCTCTCTGTCTCTGTGGTTCTCCCTGTATATCATCAGTGTCTCTCTCTCTCTCTCTCTCTCTCTCTCTCTTCGTCTCAGTGTCCCTCTCTTTTTCTTTAAGTCTCTGTGAGTACCGCAGATGGTCAGTGGATATGAGTGTTGTGCATCTGGAGAGAGCGCCTGCTGCTCACAGGTTCTGTGGTTTACGTTACTAATCAGTTTATTTTTTGGGAAACCGATTATGAAAATCAGACATGCAAACAATAACCGCAGGAACAAGAGGAAGTGGTCAGAATTCTCCTTGGGGTGGGATTATGAACAGTCCCGTAGACACATCGATTCATGTTAACGAACACACACACACTCTTTAGTCAAAGGCTTTGACACACATCTCACATTACAATATGGAAGAGTTTGTACACTTGAATGCTTTGCTTTTACAGTGACCACTTAATGGCTGTCTACTACATCACTTGCGTGTGTGTGTGTGTGTTTGGGGGGGGGGAGGAAGGAGCAGTATGAAACCATTAGGAAAGCATCAAGTCTTTATCTGAACCTGTCCAAAAGGACAGCATGACTCCATCCCCATGTGTGTAGGGCTTATCGGAATCATACACACGCGCGCACACACACACACACACACACACACACACAGAACCATGGAATGGAAAGTCTCCCTTTATGTGTGTGTGTGTTTTGTTTTTATTATTTCAGCTTTCTCTCTTCCACACAGCTCCATCTGGGTTTCATTTGTACTTCCTGCATCAGGCCCTGTTTTCTGCTCTGCCTTTTCAAGGACCGATGGTCTAGAATCTGATTTGACTCTGTACAGTATTAAATGCGTTATCTCTAACAATCCGTTCTGTGGGTCAGCACCTCACAGTCAGGGGTGCACGTGTTAGATGCCTTGCTAGCTTTTAGGAGATGTCCAGGCATGCTCAGGCTGATATGGCAAAGATTCCCAAATTCATCAGCGTGCAGTGAGACCTTCATGGTCAGATCAGTCAGATTTAGCGGGTTTTGAAACCATACACCCCTTGTGTGTTTAGTCAAGCAAGTGATCTTTGATTGAGAGGGGGAAAAAATACAGTTTCCATATGTTTCGAAAGTGTGTATAAAGTCTGGGAGGGAAGAAAAAGATTTGGCCATCTGTCTGTATTTGTTCTGGTTTTCTGTTTTCGAGCTAGAAGTCTTTGAAGTAGAGCGCTGAGACGTTTTAGCTCACGTGTAATGGCGTGTAGGAGTGTGTGCAATGGAGAGAGATGTATAGTCGCTTGGTAGCCCTGCCAAGAACGATTGTTGTCACAGTCATCTTGTAGAGGTTCACTCTTTAGAAGAGTTCAACAGTAATGTAGCAACTTTAACGTAAAGCGATTTGAGCGATGTAAGAAGAAAATAAAAAGCTGGTCTGTAAATGTAAAGATTTTGCGATAATCAAAACTTTAAAACTGGGATGTCAGAGAACATTGATTTGTCAGGTGTTGAGGCGTAGATGGTCCCGAGTTACTAGTTTATGAGGTTAACGTGTTTGCTAGCTGTTTCACATTGTAGCAAGTGTTGCCTGGTCTACTAGCATTGGAACACCACAAGGGGGAGACATAACAGATTCTTCAGTTGTAATAGATCTCATTTCCCCTTTTTCGACATGTAACACGGCTGCATCTAGTGGGTCGTCCTGTGTGATTTTAACAGCATGTCAAACCATGTTGTAAATGTAAAGATGAAGCCTGTATTTCTATTTAAAAATGACCCAAAGTTCCTGATTAGCATCGATCCCTTACCTGCTAGCTACTGGAAAATTACTTGTGAAAAATGTGTAAACTGTGTAGTACTGTATAGCATTTATTATGACTATTAGAATCCTGCCAAATTAAAGGTTCTGGGTTTTGAATTAGTTTTAATATATTGCTAAGTATGTTACACGGTGGTACAGCGTTTAGAGATATGATATTAATATGCTAATCCTGTCCTTATGTGTTATATGTTTACAATGTTTACAATATTTATTCTAATGTACACCAGAATGAATAGACGTGTCTGTGGGTTCTTACGATTTATTTTTTTTTTTTACCTGGAAAGCATCAATGGTGTATCATCATCAGTGTTGGGGGACGTTACTTTTTAAAGTAACTAATTACATTACAAAATTACTGTCATTAAAAAGTAATCCATTACTTTCTGATAAAAGTAACTAGTTCGAGTACTTTTCCATTTCATATGAAAACTCCTGTGATTCCTCATGGGTGATTCCATCTCAAATCAACCAGTGGAAGAGAAATTTTCCACCATCACTTCTCAGATTTTGCTGATTTTTTTC
>JAQQZS010000023.1:39410007-39422866 GCA_030068045.1 Platyallabes tihoni
CATGTTATTTGAGGAATACCTGGAATATGAAAAGATAACTTTTCATTACAAAGATATTGCAAGAAAATGACCTCTCCGGGTCATTTTTGACCCACTTGTGCATCCTAGGGTTAAAGCCCTGTTAGAAATCCTTTCAGTTTGTTTATTTGCTAGCTATCATTAACAGTGTGGGTTATGACTCATTTATTTTCCTTTTTTTGCTCAATATTCCTCTCAGAAGTCCTGTCAGGTTGGATTTGGTTAGTCAGTCATATAGCTTTAGAAGTAGATGTAACAAATGTGTGAAAGTACACCATAAAAAGGTACTGCAAGTACTTCCAGCTTATGGTTATTTGCTAGCTAGCATTAGCAGTAAATGTTATGGTTTTAAAAAAATAAATAAAAAGAAAAGATCCTGACAATCCTCTCAGAATTTGTCAGGTTATCTTATGCTAGCTGGTCATATAGCTTTAGGTACAACTTTTTGACAAACATACAGCTTAAAACTCTGCTAGAAGACTTTTTAGCTTATGTTTCAGCTCAAAATAGCTCACGAACGTCCTTTCTGAAATTGTAAGCTTATGTTAGCTGGATTTATAGTGTTACTAGAATCCTTTCAGTTCATGTTTATTTGTTAGATTGAATTAGCTTTAATGGTTATGATTGTTATTTAACATTATATAGTAATCCACTCAGAAATCGTGTCAGGTTAGCTTATTTAGCTAGTCCTCTAAATTTATGAAATATTAGATATTGTGAAATATTATGTAAATATTATGAAAATACCCCTTAAAACCCTGCTAGAAATCCTTTCAGATTATGTTTTATTAACAGTTGTTTTTGTTTGTTTGTTTTATTTTGTTTTTTTAAATTGTTTGACATTTTTCTCAGAAATAATTTCAGGTTAGCTTATGTTAGAGAAATACCGATGTTAATAAAATCTTATAATTCTTTCAGTAATCCAAGCTGGCTGTCTAAGTTTGGATGAACTTTAGGAGGTTGTCTATGTAAATACATATAGAAATTTTGTCAGCAGCACACACAAGGCTTACTTATATTTGTTTAGCTAGTTATACATTAACAGTGAGTATTTACGAACACAGCATAGAAAAGCCCCTTAGACATCCTGTTAGGTTTGCACACATCAGCTAGTTGTGGACCTTTCGGAATAAATATTATAACCGTTGGTAAATACTAAATCTATATAAAAAAAAAAAAAAATCAGAGATCCTATCATGTCATTTTAACCAGCTATCTGTTATTAGCAGCTTTGCTAAATAGTATGTTCATGGAATGATTGATTTTTTTTTTATTTTTTATAATAGAGCTTTAAAAAATTCCTCTCAAGAATCATGTCACATTAGCTAGCGGTCTATCTTTAGGATTTTTGATAATCTGTATGAATATTTGTATTCAAATTCCTGTCAGAAGTTATCTAGCCTTATCAAATTTTTATCTAGCTAGCTGTCGTAAGCAGTGATAATCATAAAACTTTAGTTTATTTAAAAATACTTCTTTAAAAAAAATATATCAAATAAAAAAAAGAATCTTGTTCTTATCAGGTTTGTTAGCAAGCTATTATTAGCACTGAGACATGTATTTCTGTATTGTAAAGAATCCATTTAGAAACCCTGTCAGATCAAGTTGTTAGCTAGGTATTAGTAGTGAAGATTATGAGCATTAATTCCTCTGAGTAATCCTGTCAGAGTAGCTCATGTTACAGCTCGTTATAATTAGCACTGAGGTTTATGAATGTTTATGATTGTGCTCTCCGATCCTCACAGAAATCCTGTTACAATTTGTAAGCTAGCTATAGAGTTATGAAGTGGAGCTTTGCGAACACACTAGCTTATGAATGTCAGGGACTTTCCTACTTCATGCTTGGTCTGTCAGGTTTTAGCAGCGCTCCTCGATTAAATTCACAAAGCTTAACTATAATGCTGTGCTTGTTTTTTGCTTTTTCTTTCTTTCTGCTTTTGTTTGTCAAGCGGTATTTGTGTTCGAGCTCCTGAGTTTAAGGCTAGTACTTAAGACGCGCCCTCAGTTCCTTGGTTTCATTTTGCTTTCGAGCGTTTCAGGTTAGCAGCTAATTATCCTTCTGAGTGTTACGAAAGACAAACTCTGAAGTGTTTCAGGCTGCGCAGTGTTATGCCAGAGACCCAGAGAGGAAAAACTCAGAAATTAAGAAAGGAATGGAGAAAGTGTGGCTGGAACAGTGGCGAATGAGAGAAATGCATGCCCCAGCATATGGCTGTATTGTGTATCATAAAATATTTTGGCGCGCCCTCCTTCCTGACTTTTTATTGTTATATTTTCAGTAATTGTTGCGACATGTCCGAGAGAAATAGGAGTGTGTGTGTGTGTGTGTTGCTTGTTGTTTTCTTGCTTCATCACATACTTTTGAAAAATACTGTCCTGTGCACACAAACCTGACGACGTACGTGTGAACATGTTTATAGTAGATGCTGCCCAGGATAATGAATAACACCGAAACCATGTATATCGCACCACACTCCCTGACACCCATCATTACCGTCGCCGCGTGGCTCATCACGTCGGTGATCCAGGCTGGGATCCAAATCTGCTTTTAACATGTTGACGTCCTAAGAGATGTTTCAGTGTCGTTAACTTGAGGTGTGTGAGTGAGAGAGAGACATTACCTTGAACTTTTTCTTGTCTGCTTAGCTGTCAGGAAACGCAATCTTCCTCTGATAACGTTACATTGTGCTATTCCGTTCTCCCGCCTCATATAGTTTTCCGTTTCTGAATCCCGAATGGTGTTAATTTAACGTACAGGATGGTTTCAATATCAAACCCTAAGCAGTTACAGTCATTGTTTGGGATCTGGGATAAGGGGGGACGGACAAACAAAGTTTTATGTTACTCTAAAAGTGCTCGTATATGTAATTGTTTTTTTTTTTGTTTGTTTGTTTTTTATTCTTCCTAATAGAGTATAGTTAGCAAGAGAAAGCTTTACATATTTAGCATTTTAATACGAGTAAACTGCTAATTGGGGGAGGGGGAAAACCTTGTTTTATGGTTAAGTGCAATAAACATAGGATACGTTTTTGTGGACTTTTTATTTTGTGTACATTTGAGGTTGGAAAACAATCCTGTTCCTCTGTAATCGTACAGGTTGTGTGCTCTAAACTATTCACATTGGCGTGTATGGTACAAGCAAATTATTTCCCTTTTTCTGCCAGCAGGTGGTGGTATTGCACAAACTGTTAAAAAAAAAAAACTTAAAAAGCAGCAGCAGTCATCCTGCAAAATGAGTATTTCTATGGAAAATATGAACGCTTCCTGTTTTATTCAAAAGCTGTGGTGTATTTGTTTAATAACGCTGCATTTTTAATGTTTGTTAGTAAATATTAAAAAAAAATAGATTCTGAAACTAACCTACTGATTTAATGATTCGCTTGATGAAAATTGAGTAATCACGTAATTAATTGCACAGCTGTATGATGTGAAGAAATGGAAACTTAAGGATGTTTTAACAACTTGTGGTGTTGGGTTGTAGATCAGACTGTAGCTTGGTAGTTAACACAGAGTTGAGACCGATGTACTTTTTCTGTGTCTCAGGCGTTCAAGGACGAGCTGGAAGGTCTGATCCAGGAACAGATGAATAAGGGAAATCACCCAGCCGGCCTCCTCGCCCTGCGCCAGATTGCCGACTTCTTTATGGCCAGCTCCATCGGAGGATACCCCACGTCCCCCCTCAGTAAGTATCACATTGGTGCGATCCAATTGGAGTGTGGCGTATGTGTCTCCTGGAACCTGATTGGTCAGTTTAATAACAGCAGTTCTTATGGGTGTGTAGACGTTAATCATGTGCTTGTTCAGGTATGTTTTTGTTTCTGTAGTAACAGCTCCTTTGAAACCGTGTTAGTCTATGTCCTATTCACACGGGACTAGTATTACCTGGGGACCTCGTGTGATTTGTAATAATTGCGGTGGTTGTCTGTGATCTTAATCCCGTGCAAATCGGCCAGGTCTGTAATTTGTAAAGTAAAAATTCCTTTACAACTCAGCATGTCTGTGATTTGCCCAGAATTTGGCGGAGTTGTATATAAATTTTTCATGGGTTTTGTTTCCTCGTGCCTTTTTATTATTTTTTATTTTTTTTATCCATCGTCCGCGAAGAATGGAGGCTGCGTTGGAGTGCTTTGAAAGTAGTTTTGTTGCCGGGTCATATTGCTACACACCATACAACAATACGATGTGTGTAGAAAGAGAGAGCTGAAAATCAGAAGAGCGAAAACACAAAGAATAATTAGAAGGTGATGGATGACTATGGCCGCATGTATAGAGTAAACACTAGACCTATAATGACCTTTCCAAACGAGAGGCTATCCAAAATAGTGGACATCTAACTGGACATCTATTAATTCTCTCTCTGCCTCACACACAGTCTGACTTCTGAATCCCACGAGGTCCCCAGGTAATACTAATCCCGTGCGAATAGTACATAAACAACTATTTCTCATGTTACAGAATGTGTAAGTGATGGCACGGGAACAGGTCATGATCCAGTGTGTATATCTCTGGAATGCAGAACTATAATCGTCAGACAACAGTTCCTCTCTCCCTCTCACTCTTCCTCTCACATGTCTGTAATGAACTGAAGGAAGTGTTTACTGGCTTATTTTATTACTCAAGTGTTC
Organism: Platyallabes tihoni; assembly: GCA_030068045.1. NCBI lineage: Eukaryota > Metazoa > Chordata > Actinopteri > Siluriformes > Clariidae > Platyallabes > Platyallabes tihoni. The sequence goes on from JAQQZS010000023.1 coordinate 39,414,651, forward strand.
CGGCTGGTCTTGAGCCAGAAGGACATAATGTTTGCTTCACCAGTGGAATGTTGCGATTTGTAATTAATTGCATTAATTCTAAACATGATGATGGTCAAGGCTGATTTGAAATAGAAGCGTTTTTAAATGGAAGATGTTTTGGTCATGTTTTAAACATTGAATCTAAATTGACTGCGGGGTTCTTGTGAAGTTTCCAGTCTTGTCCCCTAATTATACAGTTGTTTTGTAACACAAAAACACACCGCACGCTACACGATCTGCAGAAATTACGATCTCTGACAAGTCCACTTCCTGAACTCACTCGCCGCTGGGCGTTTCGCACTTCCGAGGGGAAGTTGACAAGGGCGTGGTGGTTGTGAAGTAACTTGGTTCTTCCCAGAGTTCACCCACAAGCAAAGCAGCAACTAGTTTGCTTACACTCAGACACACACACACACACACACACAAGTTGAACATGCGGGCAAGAAGCGTTTTCGGGTAGAATCGCCATAGAAATACGTTAGAGTTGTGATCGTGACCGAGTCTGAATTCGGATGCTGTGATTTTGCCTCCACAGGTTTGGGCATGGTGTCCCCCATAAACGATCTTTTCGCCACCGAGTCCGGCTGCATGGTGAAGGGTGAGAAACAGGCGAGATGTAAACTGGCCAGCCTCTACCGACTCGTCGACCTCTTCAGCTGGGCTCACTTCTCCAGCGCCTACATCACCGTGAGGCTTCACTTTACACTGGAACCATTAAGATTTAGGGTTGTTGGGTTGGCAAATTAGTATCAGCTTGGTCAGAAAATGCATACATTTTATTTTTAGTATTATGTTAACAATATTTAACATGCAGCACTTTTTCTAAACTCATTGTTGCCTTCACGTGATAGTTTGTGGAGAAAATATCAGCCGGTTGTTATGTCTTGCGGTTAAATGTGTTTTAAATATCACGATTTATTGTAGAGCTGGTAATCAGAACAGCCCTTTTTCCCCATAACCAGTTCAGGCAGACGTGAGTGACCCTGTCATGCCTATGGAAAAACAGGGACATAAGCCCAATGTCTATTTTTGTAGGCACTCGAAAGGAAAGGAAATGAAAGACATGTTGTTATATATAGTAGTAAAACAACACAGCTGTTGTGTGACAAAAGGAATGAGGTGTGTGTGTGTGTGTGTGTGTGTGTGTAGGTTCGTGTCAGTAAGGAGCAGGACCACATTCTCATCATCCCCAAAGGACTGTCATTCGCCGAGGCTTCAGCTTCTAATCTGGTAAACAAATACACATGTTGGTTTTTCTGTCCCTTTGAGGACCTTCTACTGATGTACCACTGAACCAGCGCTTAAACCTTAACTTCAATAACCAGAAATACTTGCTTGTTAGTGGGTTTTTTTGTTTGTTTGTTTTTCCAAATAAAAGTGTAAATGTGACTTTGTGAGGACCGGGTGATTTATAAGGACATGTGACGCTGTCCTATCATTGTGGGGACCAAAATGGAAAAGGGAACCTCACTATAAATATCAGGTCATGTCAAATGTCTTTACAGCCACCTGGACTAAAAAAGTGTGTGTGTGTGTGTAGCAAGCCAGTGGATGTGGGGACAGCAAGTGCATGTGATTAACACAGTTTAAGTTCATTTAAAAACAAGTTTTAGCTTGACGTGTAACATTGACTAGATTTTAAAAAATAAATTAATTAATAAGGACGATTGAATGCAACGATTGAATGTCGAAGCTCTGTTCTCGATGCTGCAGTGAACCGAACGTCTTAAAATTCTCAGTTTTAAGAACTCATAACGTCACCCCTCTTGTGTTTTTGTGAACAAACGATATTTCTTCCTGATAAAAGGATTACATAATGAATTTCACGTGAACATCCTGGAGGATGTTGACGCGGGTGCACAATCCGTTTAAGCATCGCGTTGTAATTGCAGATTATTTCAGCACTCGTTCGACCTCCTGTCAGTTATCCGATAGCATTCCTGCGTCGTAGCAGCTGTTTCTGTTTTGGTGAATTCCTCCTCGTCAGCTGATAAGACTGGAATGCAGCAGCGCGTGAGCCTCGGGCACGTTGCCTTGACCTGCCGTTCCTCGTGTGCCTTCATTCACAGCACTAATTCAATAGTCATAATACCAGCAGAGCTCAAGCCTCAGTTTACTACAGGGAAACACAAATCTCCAAGCAGCCAGTCATCGGTGGTGGTTCGATTTTCAGAAGCTGTTAATTTTAAGAAACTCATCGGACTGAACTCAACCAAGACGTTTCATTGCAGCACCTAATTCAGCCGGTTACATAATGCATAAGCGCGTCGGTGTGTGTGGGTGGGTAGATGATGCTTACTGATGGTGAGGAGAGCCTTTTTGATGCTCGCCTGCTGCAAAGACATTAAAAAGGTGAATTATGCGAGGAATAAAACATGACAGGATGTGGCGTCACGGGGGGAAATAAATCACCAGGTGGTGTGATAAAGCCAAGGTGCTGAAGACGCCCCGGAGATGTTTGCGATAAACTGGAATAGGTGTAGAGTTGTGTGCACCATTGAGGGTGTATTTAATTAAGGTTTAATGCGGTTTATGGCACATGTGTTTCATTCCTCAGTTCTCATTTTTTAGCCAAAAAGATGGCAAATTAAAAACTCTCAAGTTGTACTAATGATGTGACTTGGTAGTAACTGATGTGCATGTGCAGGTGAAGGTGAATATCCTGGGCGATGTGGTGGATCAGGGCTCCACTAACCTCCGCGTCGACATGGCCGGCTTCAGTCCGCACGCCGCCATCTACTCCATGAGACCGGACGTGCGCTGCCTCGTCCACTTGCACACCCCGGCTGCAGCAGCCGTGAGTATCGCCGTCGCGCCGGCCTCGTGTTGTCACCGCATGCTGATTCGGTAGTCCTGAAACCCGCTTCCGTTTGTGCAGGTGTCGTCGATGAAGTGCGGCCTGCTGCCCATCTCTCAGGAGGCACTGATCCTCGGAGACGTGGCCTACTACAGCTACCAGGGGAGTCTGGACGACAAGGAGGAGAGGGCGGAGCTACAGAAAGCGCTCGGACCCTCGGCCAAGGTGCCCCACGCTTTAGTGTTTTTAAAATAATCTGTCGCTGTAGGAACCCGTGTGTTATAAGTTTTCACTCACGGACAGATCTCTCTGTTCTCCAGGTGCTCGTTCTGAGGAACCACGGTGTGGTGGCTTTAGGGGAAACCATCGAAGAGGCTTTCCACTACATTTATACCGCCCAGTTGGCCTGCGAGATCCAGGTGTGTGTGTGTTACATGTAATCATTTTAACCTGTTTCCAATGCTGGGACCTTACTTGTTGGAAAAAAAAAAGAGAAAACAACAGCTGTGTGGGTGTGTGGTCATTGCAGAAGAATGCATTTGTGTGTGTGTGTGCTCTGTTAATAAATTATAGGGAGATTTAGGGGAATTTCTGTTCCTTGGGAAATATCCCTGTTCTGGAGTAAACGGACCATACAGCACCCACTAGCACTAAACTGTGTGTGTGTGTAGGTGAATGCATTCTCGTGCGCAGGGGGAGTGGAGAACCTCATCGTGTTGGACTTGGAAAAGTACAAGAGCAGAACGCAGGGCGCGGCTGAGACCGGCGTAAACATGGGCTCTCAGCAAAAGTGGAAAATAGGAGAGCTCGAGTTCGAGTCCCTCATGAGGATGCTCGACAACCTGGTGTGTGTCTTTGTTTGTGTGCGAGAGAGAGCGAGAGTTAAATTTTCATTCAATGTTTGTCCCATTGCTGTACTGTGATGTGATGTAAGATCCTTTCGCTCCGTCCTAGGGTTTCCGAACAGGCTACGCTTACCGTCACCCGGTGGTGCGGGACAAGCCGCGGTACAAGAGCGAGGTGGAGATCCCAGCCACGGTGACTGCGTTCTCGTTGGATGAGCCGGCCGACCCATCCCGCCTTCATCTACGCCTCCTTCAGCAGCGGCAGCAGAGGGAGAAAACACGCTGGCTCAACTCGCCCAACTGCTACACTAAGATCAACGTGGCAGATGGAGGAGGCGCCGAGGAGAACGGCCGCGTCAAGACCATGGTGTGTGTGCACGCGTGCGTTGGTTGAGACGCGGGAGCCTAGCAGTTTAGCATTTTCACTTTCAGTGTATGTGGGTGGATAAGCAGAAGCGTGACTTAAAAAGTGCCGTCATTACAGCATGTTTGTGTGTTTACGTAAGACAACTTTGATTTTGCTTCCACCTAGTGGCAGGTTTATATATTAGTGTCTTAAAGCCTAGTCATGCTGATTTCTGTGTTCTGGGTCTCACATCCCTTTGTAGGTGAGAGTTCATGCAAAAGTTTGCACACCTTTTATGCTCAAATGAACTTCAAGAAACAGAACTGCAGTGAATTTGGATGAGACACTACTAAATATTTTTTTTTATTATTATTTTTTTAAAAATGCAAACTTTTGTACTGAGATACACACACACACACACCTCAGCATACAAATTTAACTAATTCTGGAGGCGAGTTCTTAGGGGAAATTCGAATCACAGTATGAATTTTAGCTTTAAGAAATGACATAAGTGCAGATAATCTGTTCCATCCGCCCAAAAATATTATCAATATTTTAAAAAAATGTGTGAAAAATCACGTAGCATTTGACCGCAAGCCGAAGTCAAAGTTGGTGTCGTGGGTTGACTCTTTTGAAACTGCTTTTTTCTGACTGACAAAAAAAATTAAAACTTGCTTCATGTGGCTTTCCACTGACGCAGACCAGCTTTGAATGCCTCCCGGACATAGACGAAACTTCGGCCGGCATTCAGTTCATTTGTTTGCATGCTGTAAATACTTATGAATACGTATATCGGTATACGTATACCGATGCAGTTTTCTTGCAACATTTCAGTTTCTAAGGTGAAACTTTGTAAGGAAGGGCATTCGTAAGCCAAGATTTCGCTGTGTGTGTAATATATAAAATCTCGTAAGGTATTGAAAAAAAAAGCCTAAGCACAGTCAATGAATGTTCTCTTGATGGATACAGTTTTTGCTGTATGATAATTCTCTTGCTCTCCTTTTTCTCTCTCTGTCTCAGTGGATGCGGTCCGATGATGGCGGCAGCACCAGTGGCACTCCAATCCGCATCGAGGACCCGAATCAGTTTGTCCCTCTGAACACGAACCCGGACGAGGTTGTCCAGAAGAGAAATAAAGTGAGACTCTTTGAGTACTTTTAACAGCTCCATCCAGCTTGTCTTTGAATTTGTGTCCAAAAATGTTTTTTTCTTCACAAAGATTCACTCTCTGTTGTTACTTTTATTTAACGTCACTTCTGTATTAAGACTGCTTTTCCTTTCTGGCTTGTTTCAGATCCGAGAGCAGAATCGCTTCGACATGATGTCTGCCGGCCCACAGTCACAGCTCCTGGCTGGCATTGTTGTGGAGAGACCACCGGTGGGTCCCTCTCTCTTTTTCACTGCATTCCTGATCTCAGCCTCTGTCCACGTTTTCCATGGTTGTAGCCATAGGGAGCTAATTAATAAGCAAATTAGGGGAGGTGGAATAAAAAATAATTCCAGGTCATAAGGTGAAGAGGACATGGTTGTGTTGGCTAACAAAGATTAGGACAGAAGGTTATAAGCATGGAGTTCTCTTAACTACCACTAGGTGTCACCAAACTATAACTTTCCAAGAATGAGCTTATGACGATTGTTGTTCTGCATATATTTATTATTTAGTAGTGAATAATGCAACTGCTTTTACTGTCATCATGGTAACTGTTCAGTTCAATTTTGCTCATATAACATTGTTAAATTTTAGGGCTGTTTATTTCAGTGTTTTCCACGGGATGTTAAAACTGATTTCTTTTTTTCCAAATCATACAGTCTTTATTATTCAATTAGCTAATGAGAATTAACTTTACATACAGTATTTTAAAGTTGTTTTTAGCACGTAGTAAGATTAATTGATAACATTTTTACCTTAATGTTAGATTAACTTTATCACTGATGACTGTGGCAGGACAAATTAGCTCATGTGTGATTAGACTGAACTAATTAGGCTAAATTGGAAATTTAGCTAAATTGAATATAAATGGAAAAAGTTATATTCAATGAGAAAATACAGTGACATGACCCCAGTGAAGAACTGCTTGGCAATTTGAGCCTGTAGTTCTCCTGTTCACCACTGAGTGTCGCCAAATTCAAACATTGAGATGTCATTGTAGTGTTGGTAAACAATCTTGCTTAACTTAGTTCATGTTTGCGTGTTGCTTTGAAGGAGCAGCTGTCTGCTAAGGTAAAGTGGTTTCTTGTTTTTTCTTTGATTATAATTCAATGAGTTTATTTTTAATTTATCCATACATCAGTGCTCTTTTCAGTTGTCGTTGTTCAGTCAGAAAATGTTATTTGGTTCTGCCCATTGCATCGCATGTGTACGTTTTATTTTATTGTTCCTTACATTTAAGTTGTAACTGAATTAAACTGTAATTGAAACTGAAACGTGTGCACGCATTCCTGAGTGTGTTATCCATTAATCCGTGTCATCGTCATCATCGTTATTGTAGTAGTGTTTAATTTGTCGTCACTCGTGCAGCAGGTTATTTTTTTTTCTTTTTTTTTTCCATGAGCATGATGGACTGCTCACATGGGTGTTGTCACCTTGAGAGGGTGTGGGTAGGATGAAGTGCAACACTAAGGTGTTGTCTGACTCTTTGTGCTTTGGTGTCTCTTCCTCTTGCATACTTTTTTACACACTCACACACAAATACAGCCATACACAGGTGGAGACGAGGAAGAGGCCGAACCTCTGCCGCCCAACCCCTTCAGTGAGCTCAGCGAGAGAGACCTGGACAACAATAAACAAGGGGACCGCCAACAGCTGGGGCTTGACGGTAAAACACACACACACACACACACACTTCCATTTACAGACTCAGTCTTTCACATAATTAGCAAGATTTCATCCAAGTTGGAGGAGAAAAAAAATTTCCTGTATCAGCAGATGATGAAACGTTTGGTTTGGGACACAGACATTTAAAATGATTAGCTAGCTAAAGTATTTTATGAGCTAGTATTCAGTGTCGGGAGTGAGATATGATGACGAGCAAGTCTCGGCTAATCGTTACGTTAGCTGGCTAGATATTTAGCTTATTTTGCATTATTTATCATTATTAGACATTTTATGTGGATTGCGACACAACCTGTTTCCATGGAATCATCTCATCACTTCTCTTGCTGGAAATTGTTTAATATTTGCAAAACACACCAAAACGTACCACAGTTCTCTCACACACACACACACACCTGACTGTGTGCCATCTTTCTGAATAAAACTCCATTCTGTTGCACCCAAGTGACTGAGTTGTCGATGCTAATCAAATGAGCTAACCCTGTCTTAGATCCTCAATTAATTCACATGTTCTCAAATCCAGTCTACTGTCATTAACGTGCGTGACGGGACCATAGGGACTGGTTATTGGCCCCCCACACACACAAGCATGGAAAAATCAATCACATGGAGACACTTTGACCTAAAATGAGCTCAATAACATTCAAAACCCGATAATTTTTTAGTTTAATTGATTTTTACGAGACTTATTGACGTTTCCAAGGAAATTCCTTAATTTCTGCCTAAAACCAAATGGATGTGGAAATTACATACGGTTACAAAGTTTTAGATAAACACGTATATCAAACCTTTTTTTTCTTAAGGAATTACCTTTAGGTCACAAACAGGCTTTGCTGTAGAAATTAGTGCAAATCTAACATGCTATTTTTAAGGCTAGCAGGAACTATAATCACCCTACACACGTGTACATGCACAGTTTGCTTTGAAATTCACTTTTTTTTTTTTATCTTTCTTTCTCTAGAAATATTTTTTTTTTTTTTTTTTCCTATAATGTGAAAGTATTTTTTTCCCCCAAAGTTTTTGGTCCAAATTTCATAGATTAGCTTCCCAAGAGAATTCTGTCTAGCTAAGTTATTTAAAAGATATGACGTTTATTTTTGAATACAAGCAAATGAATATATTTGTAACTAGGGGTGGGCGATATAACAAATCTTCTAGGCAATTTTCTACCTCGATAACGATATATCACAATATAGCATTTTGTATCTGAAAATGCATAAATAAAAATTCACACACAAAGAAACTGTTTTACATAATGTAATTTTATTTAAAGTTTGAATTGCTGAGGTTTGCCGCATTTTTTTTACTTTGGCCATATTCGTTTGGATGCTTGGATTTCAGATGATAGAAAAGGTTTGACGTGTTTCCACCACT
>JAQQZS010000023.1:39422966-39441362 GCA_030068045.1 Platyallabes tihoni
GGTCGTATAAGCATTTCACTGCATTTCGTACTGTGTATGACTGTGTATGTGACAAATAAAATTTGAATTTGATTTGATTTGAATTTGATTTGAATTTGAACCGCGATTAAGACGATAGACCAAAATCTCTATCGGTTGACAAATTTCTACTGGTTAACCGTGTATACCGGTATATCGCCCACCCCTATTTGTAACTAGAGTTTATTTTCCATGAATGAAATGTATATTGAAGAAAACTTTAGTAAAACTTAAATAATTACCTTTAAACTTGAACATTACAAGTTATTTATGCCACTAGGATTTGGTAAGTTTTTGGCTCTTTATCTGCACTTTTTGTCTTTAATTCTGTGTCCTGCATGAATCTCTGTGAGATTAAACAACAAAAAATAAATCCAGGATGTGAATGAAATAAACTCAAAAAGCATGCTTTAAAACATGCTTTTAATCCACCTTCTCGAGCTCCTGGATCAGTCACATGTTCCTCAAAAAAGTCGATGCTGCGTAATTTTAGCCACTTAAAAATATGGGTACTTCTAAAATATGCTTCTTTAGGTGGTTATTCAGATAGTGTGAACTTTTATGAAAGTTGGATAACATGAATTTGGCTTTAGTCAGTGTTGGCCAAACTAGCTGTGCATGCTAACATGCTAGCATTCTAGCAACCAGTAGTTCCAGGTAAACATTTTCCTAAAGTGAACACGCGCATCGTGATCTCCAGGAGCTTGAAGTTTTTACTCCCCAGAAACTGCATGTCTGTCTAACCTGTCTTACTTGTAAACCTTTGTGTATGTCTCTGTGTGTGTGTTTACTAATCCCTCCTCCATTCATGGCTGCAGAGGAGGAACAGGATCAGCTAACGTCTGATGACGCTTCCACACTCTCACCTTCCGCCTCTCAAACTCAGTCCCCACCACACACACCTGCTAAAGGTAGCGCTCATCTGTGTCCGTGCCATGTAAACCGCTAACGCTGCACGTGTAATAATTGTACAATTTTAGTACAAGTTTAAACGCTCATGTATTAAAATGTCAGTTGGTTAAACGTTTAAAACTTTCAGTTTCTGGAAGTGGACTAATAAATACAAAGCATTGGTTTAACAAAACAAATGTAATTATAAGAACTACGCAAATTTTCATTGTTGAATCTTCTAGCTGATCTGGTTTAGTGCAATAAAGCACTAGCATACATATTGCTAGGTAAATCAATTAGCTTAATTAAACTGTTAGCCTTTATCTAGCTAGCAACTATGATTTATTGAAGTGAATGTAGAGATTTCTTCAGAAATACTGCTTACTTGTGTGAAAATTGCCTAGACATCTAACATGTTAGTGTTAAAGCTAGCAGGGACTATAATCACGCATCCCTACACATGTGAAGAGACATTCAAAGAAGATTTTGAGTGCTTTTTTAAGTTCCGTTAAAAATTATTAAAGTTCCGTAAAAAAAATATTAAAGTCTTTACGTAGTTAATGTTTATGGTGAAACGCTAATCAAATTGTGACTGAAATGTATTCTCCAGAAATATCTTTAAAAAAAAAAAAAAAAAAACTTAAAAAATAGTGCTGTTTTTTTTTCCAAAGCAAATTTCGCAGAGTAGCTTTCCAAACTAATATTATCTAGCTAAATTACATTTAAAAAACAATTGAGTTTAAAAACAAATTAGATGGATATTATTTTCATATTTTCCTTAAGAAGGAGCCAGCAGGATTTTTTTCCCGGAAATAAAGTTGTTAAAGCTTTATAGTTTGATGTTTTTCGGGGGGTTTATAAGCAAATAAGTATCATTATTTTAACTAGCTTGTTTTCTCTAAATAAAAATTAAACTAGTTAACTTTTAGCCATGTATTGTTTCTTACTAGCTTATTTACTCAGGGAAGTAAAATCTATCTACTTGGTTATTGAATGAGTACATTCTTGCAAGCCGATTTTTAAGTTGTTAGAACTAACTTATTTGTGAAATGAAATTACTAACTAAAAACCTATTTACTAGATAGATATTTTTTAAGTAATTATTTGTCTATTTCTTTAAGAAAAAGAATTAGACATTCATTAGTAATTTTCTAAAATGATTTATAGTTAGTCAGCAACAGAAAAACAAACGGCCAGCTAGTAATACCAATATAAGTATTTCCTAATTAGGTTATATATGAAAAAATAATAAAACAACCTTCAAAGTTTTGGTTGTAGCAAGTGTTTTGGAGATTCCCAGGATTAACATTTTACTTTGATTTGCTGGCTTGCCTTTTTTTTTTTTTTTTTTTTTTTTAAGATAACTTTGTCTTCCTTGTCTGTTGTTTACGATTTAGTCAAAGTAGCTTCTTGATCGTCATTCAAAAACTTTTTTCCCCCCATTTTCCCATCTCTTAGAAAACCATACAAACATCCTGCTGAACGGCAAAGGCTCACACGAGGACGATGAAGAGGAGCTGATAAAGCGAGTAGAGAGCGTGGAGATCACGAGCGAGAAGATCGAGGAGGTCCTCTCGCCCGAGAGCTCGCCCTCCAAATCACCCGGCAAGAAGAAGAAGAAATTCCGAACTCCATCGTTCCTTAAGAAGAATAAGAAGAAAGAGAAAGCGGAGGCCTGAGGGATGAGCGGGAAATGGAGCGGAGCCGCAACCAGTCTGTTTACCCTTCGTTTTTACATTTATTTTAAAAAGTTTTGAATTTCTTAATTTTTTTTTAACCATCCTTCAGCACATTTTTTTGGCGGGGACGGGAACATGAGAGTGATACATTTATGAAAGTGTCGATTTTTCAAGAGAAAAAGCTAAAAATTACTCGTCCAAATGGGTTCTTCCTCAAAATGCACACACATCTGGGAAACACGATGTCATGTCAAACAACAATTCAAACATAAAAACCACTGTTGTTATTAATTGTTTGTTAGTGTGTGTGTGTATGTGCTGTCATGTTAGAATTTTCTCCTCCCAAGACACGCAAATGTTCTTTTGAGTTGTGTTCATGGCTGATAATCCTGTTTTACTCACACACACACAATCACGTTTTAGTGAAGTGTATCTCATCGTAGCATCATTCACCTTTTAGCCCTTTTAACCCATGTAGGTTTCTTTTTCTTTTAACGTTTTGTACTCATTTCTACACTTTTACTGAGAGCCTACTCATTTTTTTCTCCTTCTCTCTAAAGCTGATCGTGTACTAAAACAAACTTGTATGTGATTTATATATAAAAGTAAACTGGATGCGTGAGAAAGTAACGATTTATTTTCCTGCCGCACTTTTAACGTAGTGTATGTATTATATATAAACAGATACTCGTGCATACAGACCATGTCGAGAGATTTGCAGGCAGTTGGCGGGAAAAGGAAGTCTGGGAAGGAAAATACAATGGCATTAAGCAAAAGAAAAAAATAATTTTTAGGTATATATAAGCAATTATATATTTGTATCTTTTTTTTTTCCCTTTTAAACAAAGTTTAATATTTGCGTCCTTTTAAACAGAGAAAAGTGAAATCTCAGCATGACTCTTTTTTTTTTTGAGTGTCACTAAAGATTTCTTTAGTTTGCTGTAATAGCATGACCGGTTGTTGAGCTGCCTGCTATTTGGGAAAACCTTTGCGTCACCATGATGTAAATCCTGCAGCAGTTTGACAACGTGACAAAACAAATGGCACATTTAAAAACTCCAGAAAAAAGTCAGTTGAAGCAAATGAATTTGCACAATTCATTAAATAAATAAAAATACACATGCACACAATCCAGAAAACTCTGCCATGCTTTTCCTCTTATGCTAAATTATCGTTTAAAAAAAAAAAAAAGTTTGAGCGATGTTTGCTTTCCTTGGGTTCAATAGAAATTTTTGGATGGAAATAAAATTCCAAAAAGTCATGAGTTTTCAGGCAGCTTTCTGAGTTCTCTTTCTCTAACCTATAACATTTGAATGGGTTGACTTGTATTTTCCCCCAATTTTTTTTGCCCAGAAAAAAAAAAAAACAACAATTTAAGTGTTCCGGGCAGATTTCTGAGATATAAAAATGAAAAGGAGTCGTCTGGAGGCAATCGATCCCAGCGAGCAATGTGAAGTGAATGTGCAGGCGGAGTCATCTCTTATTTGTGTAAATAGCACGTGGCTTTCAGGCGCTGCCAAGTGAACTTCGAGGCTGAGCAAAGTGGTGAGATTGGAGGGGCCAGGGGCAAGAGAAAAGAAAAGCTCATGCATGTTTTATTGCTGTATTTTTGTTTTTTGTTTGCGGTTTATTTTCCTTCATTGTTGTTTTTATTTAGTTTACAGAGATTTACACATTTTATTAACCACTTTGAGTGTTAAATCTTACGTTTTCTTGCTCTGATCGGAGGCTGTTTGCACTTTTTTTTTTTTTCCCTCCCCCTAAAAAAGCAAAAAAAAAAAATAACAAGTGCTTATTTTCTCTGTTGCTTTTTTGTCTTTGGCTTTGGCATGCAAGTTTGTGAGCCGAACCTCGTGACCTGTGAAGAAAAAAATTACAACATATATAAATTGTAATCTAATGAACTTGCTTTAGATTATATGGCTAATCAATGTAAATTCACAAATAAAAAAAAATGCTATTTTAAGAAAACCGGTCTGGTCAATCCATTTTTACGTTTTATCATTTTTATGTTGCATCATTCTATACTTTTCTTTATATTCAGCAGTAAAAAAAAAAAGTTTATTTCTACATTAACCAAAGAAATTAACTCGTGCACCGTTTTTGTCATGATGCCGACGCGGCAGTGCTGCTCAGTTTCTGTAGTGCACAGTGATGGGTAAAGGTCACGTGTGGGCGTGCATGTGTGCTTCTTAAAATAAAGTAATGGAACGTTATAACCGTTAAACCAAACCCCAACCCAAAGAAAAACTTTCAGTTTTCCCTATTTATTATGATCCAAGACCACCTTGTTGGTTTGTATTATAAACTAATGCAAACGAAATAATCTTAAGTAAAGCAGTTGAAATATTCCTAATGTTTTTGTAAACTAATCTCTAATATATTTTGTTTATTGGTTACTCTGTTAAGCATATTTTAAACCTTTATTTAAAGATTTTTTTTTTGTCAATTCTCAGCTTTAAAAACATTTAGAAATCATCTAAAGAGACTTGATTGGTTTATAGAAAGTTTAGAAGATTTTTATTATTAAGGTTTTTCAACTTTAGCTTTATATGTTGTTATTGTTTTGGCTTTTTTCTCTTATTTTAACTTTAATGGATCTTGTTTCACCTTGTAAGCTTGTTGCTTTTTCTAGCAAATTTTTCTCAGTGTCATTATTTAAAGAAAATTCAAATAGAAAATGTAAAACTTGTTTGAAAATATCAGTTTTGAAATAATTTCCCGTTAATAATAGGTAAAAATAATTTTTGGCTAATTTTCAGTTAAATTCAGGAATATGACAGTTAAAAATTGCTAATCATTGGTTTAACATTAAAGGAGCAGGTGCAAGTTGAAGCCCCAATGAATCTTACAATGTCTGCTGTACATAATTTTAGAATTTTGGCACATACTATCTTAGTGTATTCACTAACTAACAAAAGGAATAGAAAGATAGTCATGTAATTTTGGTTTGGAATTGTATTAGGTTAAAATTCTATGGAGTTTGTAGGTTGATTTAATTCTTTTGTAGTTGAAAGTTATTAATGTTTACAAAAAATAATGTAATATTTTAATTTGTCTAGTCAAATTACTTCTGTTAATTATGAATGACTTTAAGTAGTAAGAAAGCAAGGAAGGGGAAATAGTCTGGGTGTTATGATAAAACTGCTGCATGTTAGATATACTACTGTAGAGGTAGTTTTCAAGAAAGTTTAAGAAAATCCCTTATCCCAAATTAACAAAAACTAAAGTCATGTACGTTTGGGAATTTTTGTATTTCTGTTTACTGACAATTTTCCAAACAACAAAAATTAAATTTTATAGCAATTCTTTTCAGCTGAGGGAAAGAAAAACACCAAAGCCTACAAACACCAAACTCATCACAAAAACTGTCAGTAACTGACAAAATTTAACAAACTCAATCTTTGAAATTGAAGTGACTTCTCACTGTTCATTATTTAAGGGGCAAATGCATATTTGATACACTGCCAATTTTTCAAGTTTTCCTACTTGCAAAGAAAGGAGACTATGGGTATAAACAAAAAGAGAAGTGTATACTGTACTATATGAGTAAATTGAGACACTGGTTAATTCTTTGTACAGTGGAATATTCTAGCTAAATCAAATAAACAGTTGTTTCAGGGCTTTATACTGTTAAATGTCATCCATTTTGAAAACACAAAGCTGTACCCAAATATAGCTGTATATTCTGTGTATAACCACAATAACCACACCCTTTCTGGTCTAATTCCAAATAATCTGAATGCTTTGTGGGGGGTTTTTTCTTTTCTTTTTTGGTCCTGTTGAAATGCAACAAACCCCTTTCACTTTCTGATTTGCTGCTGAATGTTAATTTTGTGTTCATCTAAATATTTGAATGCTAGAGAGAGGCTCCAGAGCATAAATGTGGAAGTTGAATATGCATTTGCACGAATGGCGAACAGTTACGTCGAGCTGAGGCGCCGGGACACGAGGGGAATTTGTGCCTGCTTTGCATTTCTGTTTTTCAGCCACGAACTTTGAGATAATGTGGCATGACTGGAGAGCTCGCTCTGAAGTGTGCCAATGGGGCACCACATGACCCATCCTGCCTAAAGTCCTGTTTTTTCCACATTGCTCAGGACTTCCTTAAAATATTCAAGTGTCCATCGGTGGTGTTGGTGCAAAACAAACACTAAAGAAATTATGCAGATACAGTACACAATGTGGGTTTGAGAAAGCAATCTCAAAAAATCCAGCTAGAAAATGGAATGCTACGCCCAACCCTGCACGTGTTAATGTGTAGTATGATTGCAAACATTGCCAAACTGCACGATTGAACTAGCTGTCGGTCGTTTTAGTTTTGAAGGAAATAAATGGATTCCACTGTATTATCATTAAGGCATGGAAACAATGACTACTAGTACAATGTTTATCCAAACATTTAGCAAAAGTCATGAATTCGGGAGCACGCGACACTACATACTTTAGAATGTTTGGTTTTTTTTCCCCCTTCCCTGACCAGCAATACGTGTTGACATTCATCACCCCTGGCCATAAGCTGGTGAAAGAAGGATCCATGGAACATTGTTTATCTGAGATTTTGGAGAGATATTAACTTGTTGGTTTTGTCCTTAGGCTGGTTTCCATGTGTGATGTTCAGTATTTCCTACAAACTGTCCACAACAGGCTTCTGTTTGTATCTGCATTTATCTGAGGTCAACTATTATAGCCAGGAATAAAAAAAAGATAACCTTCCTGTTTCCAGTAACATTGCTAAGCTAGATGAAAATTTTCTCTGAAGTTGATGTTGTAAAAAAAAAAATACAACAAAAGGGGCAAGCATGAGGACAAAGGCCATTTTTGATGCCCATGCTGACCCATGTCCACTGCAAAACAGCGCCTACATGAGCCTTCATAACGGTCTCAGTTTTGGTCTTCATGAGAGCCAGTTTCATCATTGTGCTTGATGGGTTTTGCAAACGCACTTGACAATACTGTTCTTGCAAGAACCATTTCAGAACAGCTGACCTTCGTATCTTAAAATAACAACTGACTATATTGTTGTAGTTGTTACTTAATTACATAATGCCACAGGTGTTATTTCATAATTTAAAAAAAAAATGCAGTATAGAAGAATATAGAAAATAAATCCCAACTTGTGTCCACATGTCTGACTGGTACTGTATATATTTTCACACACACATCTATATACAGTGTATCTCGGAAAATGTGAAAATCTTGCAAAAGATCTCTCCTGAACCAGAGATGTCAGAAGCGATTTGCTTGACCTAAGGAGAAAAACTGCACCATTGCTTAATGAGCCAAAAGCCTCTTTTCAGATGCAAGTAAATTTTATATTTGGCTTGGAAATCAAAGTCCCAGAGTCTGGAGGAAGAGATGGGAGGCACGGAATCCAAGTCCAGAGTGAAGTTTCCAGTCTGTGATTCTGGGTGCCACATCATCTGCTGGTGTTGTTCCATTGTGTTTTGTCAAGTCCAAAGTCAACAAGATTTTAGACTCACTTCTTGCTTCCGTCTGCTGAAAAGCTTAATGAAGATACTGATTTTCTTTTCCAGCAGGACTTGCCCACAGTGCCAAAACTGTCACTAATTGGTTTACTGACCATGATGATACTATGTTTGATTGGCCAACCAACTCACCTGACCTGAACTTCATAGAGAATCCATGGGATATTGTGAAGAAGGAGCTGAGAAAGACCCGTCCCAACAGCTGTAAGCTGTAAATCTTCAATGACGCCTCAGCAGTGCCCAAGGCTGATCACTTCCATGCTGTGCCACATTAATGCAGCAATTCATGCTAAAGGAGGCCTGAGCAAGTATAGAGTGCATAAATTATCATATTTTATTTTAGAATTTCTATATAGTAAATCAAATAAACTATTTTTTTAATCCTAGGAAATGCTCTAATATTTTAACATAATGAATTTTTAGATTTTCATAACCTGTAAGCGATAATCATCAAAACAAAAGAAAAAAAGGATTGAAATATTTCACTTAACATGTAATGAACAGGTGGGTGGATTTTGGAATGAAGTATGTTATGAGATAAAGGCTTGGCGGCTAAATGAAAAACTTCACAAAGTGTTTTTTTATCTTCCTCCTGTCAGAGTCTACAGGTAGTTTTTTGGTTTTATTTTGAGAAGTGCATGAGTTTCAGGAAATACTTTGCTTTCTTCAATATGATTGAAGATTTTTTTCTTATCATGTTCTCTCTAATCCTGAGCTCTGATCTTTAACTTTAACGACTGTCGGATGAAGAATCCATCGGTGTGTTATCACAAACCTGCAGGTTTTACAAGATTCCGTCTTTGTTTTTTCCTTGTTTTTTTTTTTTTTTGTTAGAAGAGAAGAGCAGAATGTTCACTTTGCAGATCAGCACGACTCCAACCCCTTGACCTTCCCGACCTCCTCGACATCCACGATGGCATCGGACTTTGCAGAAGATTCGCCGTGGGACAAATCTAATGGCTTATCTTACAATTGTTTGTAAAATGTTCTCGCACAGGTGAAGAGTGAAAATGTTGAGATGATGTCATCATGAAACACAATATTCCACAAACAGCTGATTAAAAGTACTAATACTGAAAATGAGCTCATAGCACATACCAATGCCTGTAGCTGTTCAATGGACAGGACCAGGAGATGTTGAGATCTTTCAAACTTAGTTCTGTTTTTTTTTCCCCACTGTGCTTTCATATACAATAACCAAACAGTTAAGAGAACATTCTTGCACATTTGAGACCAAAATAAATAAGTTTTGTTAACAGATAAGGAGCATTAATTTCTTGATTAAATACAGAAGAAAAACAGCACTGGAAATGTAGAGGACCACTGACCAGTTTTCTGGTACTATGATAATTTGGGCATTAAAAAGCTATTGGATTTAAACAAGCGCTTTGATTTTGCTCCTTCTTTAACTGAAGTTTTCCCAAATTGTGTTTGTTCAAACTGGGACTGATCTGAGCACCTGCATAGCAAGTGTCCTAAAATCCAAGTGCAGCTCCTTCACAATGAATAATGAAGCAGATGGTGTCTGTGGTCGAGTGAATAATGGCACCTATATTCCACTGTGACCCTATAGATGACAATACAATATAGCACAATAGTGAAAGGGACAATACACACGCGAGTATGTCAGGGGGTGGGGGGTGGGGGAAGATGCTACGGCACACAGTAATGGGTATTTCAGATCTTTTCAGTGAATCAGACCTATGCTGTGACTGACTGGGACCTGCTAGCAGACAAACTGGCTCTTGAAGAGTCCTAGTATTGACTAGAGGGGGCAAAATACCTGTTTCATAAAGACTTAGATTGTCTAAAAAAGACTTAAATGTCATAACTTCATTGCTTGTGCCAAGTCAAACCACAAGGCATACCTCATGCCGCTACCAACACTACAACAACCACAATCTCACCATACGATGCAATGGTGCCATGATTTTATACCACCCAACTAATCACTAACCACCCAACTGGAAGATACCCCCCTTATCTCTACATGCAGGTCAGATGTGTGACATGAAAACAATGCCATGGTTCTAAAAACATTTAGTAAAACCATGAAGGCAGGAACACAAGTCACTCTGTGTACACTAGGACATTGTTTTTTCCATCCCTGCATAACAATACATGTTGACTTTCAGCAGCCCTGACCATGAGCTGATGCATGGAACGCTGTTTATCTCTGAGAGCTTGGAGAGGTTTTGTTCTTGGGGTGGTTTCCATGTTTGGTGTTAAGTATTGATGTGAAGTTTCCTTCAAACTATCTGAGATCAGTTATATACATATATCTTTAGGTATATAAAAAAGGTAAAATAGCATGGAGAATTTCTATTTAAACTGTGACTGAGCAACTAAATCACATTTTCACGGTTCAAGATGGCTGCCAAAACATTGTTCCTAATCAGTAGCTAAACTGAAAAAACACAGAAACAAAAACATTTAAAAGTATTTGTTCTTTCTCTCTATTTATTTAGAAGGCTAGGCTGTAATTCTGTTGAGGTTTTTCTTCTTGTGGGTGAGGTGTCCTACCTCTTTAATAATGAACAGGTGGGTGGATTTTGGAATGAAGTGAGTGATGAGATAAAGGCTTGGCAGCTGAATGAAAAACTCCACGAAGCACTTTTATCTTGCTCCTATGCATGTCTACAGAGAGTGTTTCGGTTTTATTTTGAGAAGCGTTCAGGTTTTGGGCAATACCTTGTCGTCTGCGTTATGCGGAATGTTTTTGCGTTTCACTAAAATCATGAGCTCTGATCTTTGACATTAATGGCTGCCGAATGAGGAAACCGTAGGAGTGTTATCATTAACCCGAGGGTGTTAGAAGGTTCTCTCCTTGTCTTTTTCGTCAGAACAGGCAGTATGGCGACTTTGCAGGTCATCGTGACGCTAAACCTTGGCCCTGACCGCCTTGTCATCCACGATGGTATCTGGTGAAATAGTGAAAGGGACAATACACTGACATGAAAGAGGAATGGAACAACATACAGGAGGCAGTTAGTGATGGGAATTCCGCCTTTTTTTAGACAGTCAAATCATTTGACCTGGTTCACTAATAAGAGTTGAATGTTTCGGTTCCCAAACCACCTTTTATTCTAAAAAGCATTTTTTTTTTTTGCAATTGTTAGAATAGATGACAATCAAAACACGGCTCACTGCTCACACTAACAAACACCTTAGATGTTGGTTTCCAAGGAAATATTTATTAACTTACAATTGTCTACATCTAACAAATAAAATAAATTTATTTACCTGAGTCAACTCTCAGTGTTCATGTCAAAGAGCCGGATCAAAGAGTCGATTCATTCGCACACAACGTGCCACTGTCTCTGCTCGGGAATGGGGTCATGGGGTCACATTGAAAGGAAAATAGAAGGCGGGACGGAGCGTTAGACAATACCTTTAATGGAGTCGACACACTCACATGCTCTGATTCACACACTTTTTGTTTCTCTTTATCAGCTCATTCGATCAAGAGATGGCACTTTACCCCCAAAATAAAACCTTCACATCACTAACTAACATCCCTACACTGACACGAGCGAGTGCCAAAGAAACAGCAGGTTATTCATATGGAGATTAAATTTTAGGGACAAACCACAGTTAAATACAGATTTTTCTCAATTCTATCCAAATTATGTACAAAGGTGTAAAGCAACAAATCCAAACAATTAGTTCCTATCTTTGGTTAGTTTGTGTTTCCTAGTTGACAAGCAAACTTCCTTTTTTTCCTTTTTCTGTCCCCTTATTAAGTGTGTCTAGAAATAACTAAAAGAAAGTAAGACGTAAGTAGCTCTTTGAGATCCTCCGGCAGATTTATATGTACCTAGTACTATTATGAAGGGAGTTCTAATCAAACTGATCAAACTTTTCTAATCAAACTTTTGATTGTGCAGAATAACAGAAAGCAGTTATTAGAGCAAAAACTCCCTTTATTTCTCTGTATACTCCCCTGCTACAGTAATGCATTTGTCTCAGTGTTTCACTAGTGCTTTGATACCATCAAGGTAGAAAGTTTTCTCAGTACACTGGAGCCATGATCGGACTGCCTGATTCATGTCGGAAACGCTGGCCTCCCAGGAACTCCTTTAATGGCCCAAACATGTACCACTTGGGCCAGGATCGTCACTGGTGTATGGCTTTTCTATCACTTTTACTCTTTCACAAGTTTTATAGACACTATATATATGGATAAAAGTACTGTTTATTGCCAAACCTGTTAACTATTAAATACAGGTGTTTCAGTCAGGGCCCTTATCCCAAGTGAAGGGCAATCTTGATGCCTCAGCATACCAAGACATCTTGGACAATGCTATGCTTCCAACTTTGTGGTAAATTTGGTGAAGGCCCTTTTCTATTCCAACATGACTGAGCCCCAGTGCACAAAGCAAGGAACTATAAAGACATGTTTTGGTGAGTTCGGTGTGGAAGAACCTAACCAGCCTGAACACAGAATCCTGAGCTCAACCCCATCAAGCACTTTTGGGATGAACTGGAACAGACATTGTGTGCCCGAACTCATAAATGCTCTACAGAATGAATGGGCATGAATTCTGTTAAAAACACTTCAAAAATCTTGTGGACGGCCTTCCAAGAAGAGTGGGAGCTGTTATAGCTGCAAAAGGGAGACCGATTGAAGTAGATGTGTTTGGATACAATGTCATTACAGGTTTGGCTAAATATTTTTGTCAATATAGTGTAGCTACTATCGTTTTTCATAAAAATGGTGAAGATCATTTACAAACAACACAAGCAACAAGAGGCTTGCGAGTTTAAATGCTAACGTGACAACATATGATCTAGCCATGATGAATATTTTAAGTTGGGGGAGGGAAGAAATATTTACTGATGTAGAAGGTTTTCACACTGATTAGCTTGGAACTGCTTGGAATACTGCCATGCTGAGCACTAACTTTTGTTTTTTTGCCATATTAGCATGGATAGAGAGTCTAAGTTGAGGGAAAATGGAATATTTACAGTGTTTTGTGTGGAAAAATGAATGGTAATTTACATTACACAAGTTATGTATCAGGTGTACATTACCGAACATGCCTGGCAACATTAGCGTTCAATCCAATTCAATTCAATTCAATTTTATTTGTATAGTGCTTTTAACAATTGTCATTGTCGCAAAGCAGCTTTACACAATCAAAGCATGATTTCATTGATTCTTTTTGTTGTTGTTTTCAAACTAGGTCACGGTACATGAATCAAGGTTTGGACTTGTGCCATATTTTTACACAATCTGGTTCGAGTCATACACAGATATTATCACGCTAGCTGAACCAGAATTAGCATGTACTGTACTTATTGTTAGCATGGTTGGATGGAATGTTTGTGCTAAAAATCTGAAGTATTTCTCGCTTGACGCATGTAGGAGTGACGCTCGTAAAGCCACCTTCACAATTTTCTTCAAACTTTTATTTGCGTTATTGTATAAATTATAGCGATATGAATGTGACATTGTGAAATAAGCCGTGGAATTGCAAATGAGCGAGGTGTGCGCTTGAGTCGACTATATAAGCTTTGTTTGTTCTTGATCATGTGCGTGTGTGTGTGCGGATGAGTTTACTATAGGCTTGGTGTGTTAGCGTGTGCCTGTGTGTGTGTGTGTGTACGTCTCTATATGGGCTCTTTGTATGTGTCTCTGTGTGTGAATACAGTATATGAAAGGTCAGTGTGTAGGCTACATTGAGTGATTGTTAGCTAACATGGCTAACAAAGCAGGCACTCACCAGCGTACTGTATGTGTGTGTCTGTGTGCACTTATTAGCTTCATGTATAGCTGTAGATGCGTATCATGTTGCCAGAAAACAAAGAACATTTTCAGATTTTTTTTTTTTTTTTGCCAAAAGAACACTCCTGGATTGTTTTATAAAATTCTAACAGTATTAAATATGTCTTTAAAAAATTTTCTTCAACTGCAAATAACATACATTATTATTTTATCCATTTTTAAGCTTGTCTCAAAAGAAAATAATAATGAAAATAATGAAAATAATAATAATAAAAATGCATTATTAAAAATGCATGTTATTGATATTAGTTGATTTGTATTTCATTGCCTGCATTTAATTTGTTTACAAATATTTTTATTAACCTTACTATGTATGTATCATATTTTTTATGTATTTTGTATACATTTTTGTTTAGAATTTGATTGTGCTGTGAAGATGTAAAACAGTGAAACAAAAAGGATGAAGTAATAAAGAAATTTTCAAAAGTAAAGGAATGCACTGATGAGCCATAACATCAACACCACTGCCAGGTGAACTGAACAACATTAATCATCAATTAAACCATAGAATTGAACTGTGGTTACGTGTGTAACCATGGGCACCCAAGGCTCACCCAGGTACCAAAGGCCAACCCGTCTGATCCCACAGAAAAGCCAATGCAGCACAAATCACTGAAAAAGTACATTTTGCCCATGGTAGAACGTCACCAGAACCCCCAGTGCACCACAGAGCAACCACACATGGGGTCCAGCAGGCAAACCCGGCCTCCAAATTCCCCAGAATCCAGTCTGACCATCTGATTAAGCACCCACAGGATGCACCAGACGAACAAGTCCGATCGATTGATGCGCCTCCCCACAACCCCACTGCCAGGGTACTGGGGCACACTCACGGAGCTCCTGCAGAGCCACGTCCTGAGGGGGAAGAGCCACGTCCCGAGGGGGCAGAACCGCCCTGGTAGCACAAGGGGAACCCAAATCAGTAATTGTACTGTTATAATTGATATAAATGATCATGTTTTTAAAAATTAGAAAATAAATACATTTATATTTTAAATAATAATTCATTAAAAAATATATTAATAATGAATTAGTAAAACTGCCAGAAAACTAAAGAATGAAATGAAAAAAGAGAATAAAATAAGACATACAATAAAGTACAATGTGTACATTTATTGATTCATTCATTCATAAAAAATTTTTTTTATTTTAATTCATTTCAGATTTCAACCCCCAAAACCAAGAAAACTAAATGTTACTTAACCATAATGTTAAGAAAACTAAAAATGTCTCGTCTGTGTTTTCACCCTCTCTCTTTTCCCGTCCCGTCTCTCCTAACCTGAAATTAAAAAGGGATTAAATCAGCGAGAATGATACGGCCAATTTCCCGAGGTGGAGCTAGGGAAAAGAGGAGGCATGGGGTGTGACGACCTTCTGCCATGAAGAGGAAAGAAGAGACCAACATTGCAAGTGGACAATATGGCTGTGTGTGTGTGTGTGTGTGTGTGTGTGTGTGTGTGTGTGTGTGCGCGCGTGTGTGCGTGTGTGTGTGTAATAGAGAGAGAGAGAGAGAGAGATTAGGATAGAGCTCAGTCAAGGTTCTTGTACTTTTACATAAATACAGTATGAGCTTATTACACACACACACACACACACACACACACACCAGCGAGACACTGTCATGGACTATCTGGACCAACACACACACACTAAACAGATTGCCTGATCAGTCGTAGTTGACACAGTTTATCCTATGAAGTACTCCCTAAGTGTGTGTGTGTGTGTGTGTGTGTGTGTGTGTGTAGGCCATCAGGTCACACTGAACTCCATTGTGTGGAGAAAACAAGGCCACTGGTCAGTAACCTGATTCCACATGTGCGATTGTTCATTTCCATGATCAGACATCTGTGTGTGTGTGTGTGTGTGTGTGTGTGTGTGTTAGCAGACCAAGGCAGTGAGAACCGGGTGTTAATGCCACATGGCATACCAGACTAATCCACAGAGCCAGAGAGAGCCAAGAACACTCTGTCCACACACACACACACACTGCAATGTTCATAATTCGCCATCACACCTTTCAGGCCTTCACTTCCACCAAAGTACTCAGTGTGTGTATGTGTGTGTGTGTGTGTATAGTTGGAGTTTCTATCTTTCTCTCAGAGATCTGTTGCTCTTTGCTACACACTCACCCACTGAAAGCCATCTGCGCTTTTGTCTAGAGATCACCCCCCTACACATACACACACACACACACACACACACGCTAATGTCTCTAGAATAGAGCCCTCTAACTGCACAATGCTTAGAGAAAATGAAAGGTCCTCTTAAAGCAAAGCCTGTCCTCTCTCTCTCTCTATCTCTCTCTATCACCTCCACCCCCACTCGTCCGGATATGATCTCTGCATGTCTCAGGATTGATCACACACTCTAGCTGCTATTCTAGGATGTGAGATGAATTATACATGAATGGATATTATTACATTTACTCTAACATACATTATTAGTTGGTGAATTATTGATATTTAGATGTAAAGCTAGTCTTATAGGAACAGACAGGAAGATGATACGATATTGTTTAAACAAAACCTAGACATCCAATTTTGTTAAAAGTTATTGACCTAGTTTTACCAACAATAAAAACCTATGCTAAGTCAAAAACAGTTTTACATGTAACTGTGGGTTACAAGATTATACATTATACCCTATGTTGATTATGAATAGAAGGTCATAGTTAGTATAAATTTACAGTATATAAAGTTTCTATTTGTAAGGAACAGCAAATAGTATATAATTTTAATTTAGAAATGTATTAAACATATAACATATAACAATTTACTCACAAAAAAACAAAGATTTTGGCCTTGTGAAGCAATAGATTTCTTTAAAAAATGTAATTTAATTAGTTTACCGTACATATAAATTCTTTTTTTAACCATCATTTACCACTATGTATTTTTGTTCACTATAAAACCTATGTAATAATATGTTAGTTCTAAATGTAAAATGGATAATTTTGTATATACAGTATCAAGTCATACATAGTTCATAGGTTGCAAGACATTTTAAGTAGAAATTATCAATATCATGTATAAGCGTATATGTGTATAGGTTATATTGCCAATTATAACTAGGGAATGATATACAAGATTTTAGAATATAACAATTTAAATCGGTACTAGTATTAAGTTATATATATTACTATTGTGTATTTTTGTAAATGTAAAAAGTACAGTATATTTGTGTTAGCATTTAATATGCTATAATTGTGCGTTTGATATTAAATTATAAGTATAGAACAACAAATATTCAGAACTTAATTTTGAAAATACATTTACATATTTCAATTCTGTGGTTTAAGTTTTTTTTAGCTTAAATATAATTTATAACATAATCATGTTAAGTAATTTCCTTGACCTTAATTCTGACAAAACATACAAACTTCTACTCATGGCCACATGCAGCTAGAAATAAACTGTGTGAGTAAGTAGTAAGTTCAGATGCCCCTTCAATTACTCAGATACATTGTGTATGATGCAGAAAAACTAGTT
The DNA here is from genome assembly GCA_030068045.1 of Platyallabes tihoni. Taxonomy (NCBI): domain Eukaryota; kingdom Metazoa; phylum Chordata; class Actinopteri; order Siluriformes; family Clariidae; genus Platyallabes; species Platyallabes tihoni. The sequence continues at coordinate 39,440,320 of JAQQZS010000023.1, forward strand.
CATGCTTTAATTACATGTAGGTTGGTCTATTGCAACACCTTGCTGGCTTGTCTTTCCAGGAAGCATACTGTATATAAAGTATTTCCACTTAGTCCAGCCAGAAAATTACATTCATATTTTATGCACATTACCCTATACCCATAGTTATACCCATAGCGCTAATAATAAAACTGAACTGAATACTAGTTTAAAGTATAAAATTACATGTTAATAAACTATAAAAGTAACTGTAAAGTGAATTAAAAATTTTTTAACATAAAATGTAAGTTATATGGCTAGGCAATAAGTTTATATAGTAACAATTTTAGGATAAAAAGTGTACTTTTTTGGGATATTGCAGTATCACAATTTTGTCAAACTTATGTAACATTCTATTTGAAATCATAGCATCTGATTTAACGCTGAATTAGTTTATTTGGAATTTAAAATTGAATTTTGAGTCTATGAAAAACATCCATTATATTTCATTGTAATTCATATTACACTTTTTTTTTTTTTTTTTTTTTTTAAGTATAAGCAAACTTCCCGGATTTTCCTCAAATTTGTTAGCAAACTTAAATCTCATAATCTATATGGTGTATCATAGAATTGTCAAGACATTCTGTTGTATTCTTTCAGCCACCCTAGTAATTTGAGCCAAATGAATATAAATTAGCATTTTGTAGCTACTTGAGACTGATTTACTTGAGACAGAGTTACTTGAGACCGATTTACTTAACATATAATCCTATGGAATTTATAACAATTAGTATCTAATCATGCAAATTAAATTTCAATGCAGCATCTTTTTTTTTTTTTTTGCATCATTCATATCCGCCATCTGTCCTACGAAGTCTGCATCTGTGACCTTGTCTTTAAAGAAGTCTTAAACAATGCGTCCTCAAATCTGCTCTGTGACGCAATTTGAATAGGGGAAACACTGCAGATGTTCGCAGTAGGAGGGAACATTGAATTAAGGATGGGACTCTGGTTTAAAGAGTGGGCCTCGTTTAAACGTCCCCTTCTGCACTTCACACTACACCTTTGTCCCTCACACACACACA
>JAQQZS010000023.1:39500891-39515707 GCA_030068045.1 Platyallabes tihoni
ACACACACACACTCACACACACACTCACACACACACTCACACACACACTCACACACACACACACACACACACACACAGAGCGCTTGCAGGCATTCTCAGAGGCATTCATATGAATTCATGCTGACACTCATACACATACACACACTCATTTTCATTAATAGTCACCTGTACTAGAGCAACGACATAAATCTTTCCTTGCCAACCCTGGAGTTCACACCTTGTGTACCTATGGAAAGAAACAGGTGAAAGGTCCTCTCTATCTAGGTGTATCACTGTAAGCCATGGAAAGAAACACAGGTTAGGACTATGCTGAGACCCTGGAGCTATTTTTATATATTTATTTATTTATTTATTTGTTTATTTTCAGCTTTCTTTCATACCTTTGGCCATGGTGAACTTGAGCGATCTGAAGTGACGTGTATATAATCGGATTAGCTCTTAAGGGATTAAACAACAAGTCAATGTGGGGCAGGTGGACGTCAAGAGGAAGAAAAACTTCTAGCATTCCTCCTGACAGTGAAAGCCCCTGAGATATACTCTACCAAATGATGAACTGTTCATCCACTTTGCTGGAAATTTGTGATAAATTCAAAGTAAACGTGTGTTGAATTCCCTGAAACAATTGTTTGCCCTTAAGGATGTTAACTGAAACAGTGAAGGGAGGGGGAAGAAAAAAAAAAGCTAAATATTCATGAAGGCAGCTGGCACTTAAAGGACTGACTCATATTCATAACTCATAGTATCTGTCCAAGGTTGCCAGGTTGATATACTTGTAACGGTGGAGATTTTACAATTTAAAGCAATATATAATTCAAATCAAATTCAAATTAAAATTTTATTTGTCACATACACAGTCATACACAGTACGATATGCAGTGAAATGCTTACACGACTGCCAGTGTAAGAGGAATTATATACTGTACTGATATACTGGTGAGATATATACAAATATATAGAATATCAGCTGTTAAAGCGGAAATTAAAGCATATAGAGGGACAGACAAACAGAAAGAGAGAGAGAGAGAGAGAGAGAGAGAGAGAGAGACTACAATTTAACATCACCATTGTTCAGGTAGTTGTTGTTATCATTATTAATATTGATGGGTGTTTTTTTTTTGTTGTTGTTGTTGTTGTTGTGTTTGCCTTTTTATTGTTATTACCTACTATGGTATTCTTTGATATTTAATATGTTTATACAATTTATATATGTTTATAAATTCAGATAGATGCTATTTATAATGTAATCAATGTTTTATAATTGCTTTGGTAACAAAGCATATATATAATTTTTTTTTATTTTATTTATGCCAATAAAGCCATTCTGAACTGAAGAGAGAGGACAAATAGAAAGAGAGACAGAGAGACAAAGACAGAGAGAAAGACATACAGATACTCAGATACAGTAGAACGAGAAAAAGAGAGAGAAACAGAGACAGTAAGACAGACAGAGAAAGAGATAGACACAGATAGACACACGGAGAGAAAGAGAAAAAGAGAGAGACACAAAGAGAGATACAGAGAGAGAGACACACACACAAAGAGAGGAAGAGAGAGACAGACAGAGAGAGAGAAATGTCTATACTCTTTAATTTTATATATATTTATTTATCTTTCTATACTATTGTTTTTTTTTTTTTTACTCTACTCCTGTTATTTTCTTGTAACTTATTTTTAAGCTCTATCAAGCACATTTGAATCTTTGAATTGAGAGACAAGGGGAGACAGACACAGAGAGACAGAGACAGGGGGAATCCTGCGAGCCAGGCAACGTTATGAAAAACCAAGGGGTGTGTCTACGCGCTGAGTGGGCGGAGTCGAATCAGCTGCTCTGTTTGTCGGTGTTCATATGTGGTCCGTGACGTGGCGCGCCGGAGGTTCCATTGACATAAAACGCGGCAGCACGGAATCCCCTGAAAGGAAATGTAGCGCTCCGCCTCGCGCACAACATCACACGCTCGGAAACTAACAGTAATAATCAGTAATCGTAAGCATGAAGGTGTCGAGTATAGACAGCCGGCACTTGAAGAAGCTCCTGCGCGCGGAGAGCGGGAAGTGTCTCGTGCTGGACTGCAGGCCGTTCCTGTCGTTCTCCAGCTCGTGCGTACGCGGCTCGGTCAACGTCAACCTCAACTCGGTGGTGGTGCGGCGCGCGCGCGGCGACCCAGTGCCGCTGCGCTTCGTCGTGCCGGATGAGCGCGCGCTGTTCCGGCTGCGCGAGGGCAGCGTGTCGATGGTGGTGGCGCTGGACCAGGGCACGCGCCACCTGCACAAGCTCAAGAAGGACAGCGTCGCGCGCCTCGCCATCCACAGCCTCGCGCACCTCTCCAGCTGCGCCAACATCTGCTTCCTCAAAGGTGAGCGTCTCAGTAATTTCACACACACACACACACAGAGAGAGAGAGGAAAAGCATAAGGTTATGGAGTAAATCTGTTGGAAGAATAATACTTATAAACAGATTTACTCCATAACCTTATGCTTTTCCTCTCTGTACTAGACACACTTGTCCTGTCTATTTTTCCTCTTGAGTATTTATTTTACAGTGTTTATTGATCTTTACTGAGTTATTTATTATACGATATATACGATTTATAATATGGAATAATTTCTTTCAGGGATCAGTAATCTCTCTCCCTCACATATGTATATGTGTTTATGTGTATATAGTATTCAGTTTCTTGGGTATTCAGTTCCAAGTGTTTATTACAGGAAATAGCTCTGTCTCTCTAATTATTTATTTCTCTGTGATCTAGGTATTTACTTCCAAGAATATTTGGAAATTATTCTTTTTATTTTTTATTGAGTTTATTTTTTTTTTTTTTAGTTTTCCTGGGTGTTTGTTCTGATTTGGATTTAGTGTATTTAATTATTTTCACAACAATTTATTTAATATTTTGATGGCTATTTATTATTCTCTGTAAGTATTTTCCTCTCTTATTTTATCTTAGATTCTAAACATTTATTTGTTTATTTGCACTCTGTATATCTTCTTCTGACTGTTTCTTGTTTTGAGATTGTTTTTTTTTTTTTTACTGAGTATTTCCTGTCCATTTTTCACTCATCTCACACTGTCCCGAGCATTTACTGGAACTGAGCTTGACGTAGTTAGACTATATTTAGAGCCCAAATCAACACGGGCCAATCCAGAAGAAAAAAAACTTTGATAAAACTGGCTTAGATAGAAAATACCTCCTCCATAAGCACTATTGTATTCAGTAACAAGTAAATATAGCACCAGTTTTGTCGAGCGTTAATGCGCATGAGCACTGTTTCAGCACACGGTTTCACAGACGTTAGCTGTGCGTCAAAGCCAAGATGAGTCAGTGTGTTAAAAAAAAAAAAAACTGTCGCACAGTAGGCAGAGAGATAGCAGTTTTACTCAAACCGAATCTGTGTGTAGAGAAACAGCCAGAAAAGAAAAATATTTTTTTAAAGAATGATCGATGCACACAGTGGAAACACTCCAGCACGTAATAACCTTTAATTAAGCACCGAAGAGTTATTTTGCCTCTTCAGGTCTGACTGGCGTGTGAGCCGGTGCGAGGTGCGCCTCACCAGAGTCTCAGATAAGCCTTATCCACTCTGTGCTTGATAGTGAAGTGCACTGCGACTCAACAGTCCTTGAAAACAGGTGCTTTAACCCTGTTTTGTCTTCACAGGTGGCTACGAGAGCTTCCACGCGCACTACCCCGAGCTGTGCACTGAGGCCAAGCCGACTCAGCAGCGAAACACGCCGGACGTGGCAGAAGTGCAGCCAGGGACAGATTACACTCAGGTAAAGCCCTTTCCCCTACTGTTACCCCTCTCTAAGAGAAAGTATTGCACTAAATTTTAATATAAAATCAAGCTACAGTTTTAGAAAACTTCACAGATTACACATGAGTGACAAATGACTAGAGATAATAAAATGCATAACAATAATAATAATAATAATAATAATGTATGTAAATAGGTATATAATGAGCTAGGATTTATGCATGATTTGTTATCATTATGCAAATGAGAACAAACTATTGGCTTTACACTTGTTTTATTATGCAAATGAGAGCACAACAACTGACTAACAATTTCCTAGATTATGAAAATGTGAAACGACTAATCCCCATATCATGCAAATGAGATCACGCTGTTACCTACAAACTCCCTACATTATGCAGATGAGATCAGATTACTGCCTATAGACTAATCACGTTATGCAAACATGATCAAGTTATTCGCTTCTAATCCTCAGAATTATTGCAAACAAGATCACACAATTTGCATATCATGCAAATGTGATCCAAACTAAGATACAAACTTCCTACATTATGAAAACGAAATTATGACAATGGCCCCCAATTTTCTAGATTAAAATGACATGCTTGCCCTATCATCCGGAGATTGCGAGTTCGAATCCCGGGTGATGCTGTAGCCTCTCACAGCCGGGGGCCTGGAGAGAGAGCTGATTGGCCGAGCTCTAGAAGTGGGAGGAGCGGATAGCTCCAAGTGTGTTACGCCTCATCCAACATGTGAGCGAGCAGTTTGAAAAGATGCGATCGGCTGAGAGGAAACACATGATATCATTCACCCTTCCTTGATTGGAAGTTGTAGCTTTGATGGGGGGGTGCACTAATGACGGGTGGGAATTGGCTACGACGAAATTGGGAAGAAAATGGAGGAAAAAAAGGTTATTGGTTACTAATCCCCATGTCATGAAAATAAGATCACACTATTGTCTACAAACTCCCTACATAATGCGAATGAGGTTACACTACTGCCTACAAAATAAATGCTACTCTGTTGGCTTCTCATTTGTATTTGATTTTATTTTTCTTGTTATGAGACTCACATTAACTCTGGTATATTTAGCATTGTTCCATTTTATTTAATATGGCAGTCATGTTCACTGTGGTGCTCTGGGCAAAGGCCTGACTTTATTTCAAAGACTCCCGACTGACATCAGACGCCCGTTTTTATCTCTGACCTTTGGTCGCGACTCGGATGAGTCAATAATAAAATTAGGACAGACGTCCTGCCGTTTCATCTCGACGTTTTAAGCCGCACCCGATCCTCTTTGTTCATTCACTTGGTTTGACTGATTCTTCGGTATATTGAATTGGGAAGCTGAGTATAATCAGGGCGAGCTGACTCACCTTACTTATGACTGATCTTTTTTTCGTCTTTTAGGACGGTCCAGTGGAACTGCTGCCCTTCCTGTACCTGGGCAGCGCTCACCATGCGCGCCGAAATGATTGTCTAAGCGAGCTGCGCATCACGGCGCTGTTGAACGTGTCACGGCGGGACTGGCAGTGTGACGGAGGCCCACAGCGCTACAAATGCATCGCTGTAGAGGACAGCCACACGGCCGATATCGGCTCGCACTTCCAGGAGGCCATCGACTTCATCGGTGAGCGCACACACATCTTCCTGATCGATAATCCACTTCTGTCGACAACTTAGCCACTGATGCCCCATTGACCCGGGCCAACTCGTTCCACCGATCAAAGTTACAGCATTTATTAATTAATTTAAAGGAAATTCCACAAGTATCACTGATGCTCATTTCATTTCACTTAGTTTGTAATTTAACACTCATTTCTAAATACGTTTGGAAAAACCTGGTAGAATTTCTGCATTTTCTGCAGTTTTGAGTCGAGTGCTGACTAAACTAAGAACAATGTTCAAGTTACTGATACCAAATATCATTATATGTTTATCTACAGTATACAGAAAATGCATTAATTCCTTTTCTATGGAATTGAGACCAAAAAAAAATTTCTAAAGATAGAGCATCTGATAGAGATTTGGGCAAGTTATAAATTAAGCCCGCCCTCGCCCTGTCTGGCTCAGGCTGCAGCTAAAAACGAGCTCGTCTTGCGTAAACGCTGACGCTCTTGCTCTCCTTCTTTACGAGAATAACCTTTGGTGCTTCCTGCCAGAGACAGAAAAGGAAAAAGAGGAAATAAGAAACCTGCCGGTTTGAGTCATGGTTGCATGAGCTTGATGACGACGGGTGTGACCGGTGTGTCAGAGCATGTGTAGCGCTTTAATAACAGGAGTTTTAGGGTATGGGTGTGTGCCTGTGTGTTTGTGCATGTGTGTGTGTGTGTGTGTGTGTGTGTGTAGGTTGGGTGTGGTGAGTAGCTCCTTCACAAAATGCCTGTAGGTTGTCATTTCTCACCTCGCAGGAATGACCCGTGAATCATTTCCCAAACACGTAAACACTAATAGCGTCCTAATCAAATTGTTTACTGGACTATTTAAAGCACTAATTAACTCCTCCGTCCTGTTGTTCCAAAGATCAAAAGCGTGACGTCAGAGATTCCTTCTATAAACTTTATACAAGCACGTACTTATAAACGTCGTCATCGTATTAACACTTGCACAAGTTTTTATTGGTATTCTTAGATTACTTTACGCGTCAAGTCCCCGCGTACGCTTGTACAATAGATTAGATTAGAAATGTGTAAATGTCAATCAAGCGATGTAAGGATGTAAGATCGCCGTTGCTATGCAACAATCGACATTAGCATAAGCCCGCTAATTCTTGTAGCTACAAATTTTACTAGACATGCTACAGGAAAAGGTCTTTCTAGACGCAACACAAAGGTATCAATACAGCGAAAATGAGCTATAATTGTCAGAAATATCAACATTTACCTCAGATGTGTTGATGAATCCCTCATAAATGACTCCGTATGACTAAAATGACGCTGTAATTACATTTAGCATTGATGGCTAACCCACGATCGGTAGGCTTGGCCTTATTGACAAATGCTGACATTATGGCACAAAAAAACTGGGCTTGTATACAACAAAGAATTATACTCAGTGAATACACAGGTCCGTTTAAAGGTGGTTATGAAACCGTGCGTGTGTGCGTGTGTGCGTGTGTGTGTGCAGCTGCAGATGGCCTACTGGGCTTTGATGATTCACTCGAGCAGGTTTTGTTTGGATTAGATAGACAGTCGGAGATTCACACACACACTTTCCCTTTACACCCACTCCACTCCACTGTGTGTGTGTGTGTGTGTGTGTGTGTGTGTGTGTGTGTGTGTGTGTGTGTGTGTGTGTGTGTGTGAGATGGTGGATTAGACTCTTAAGGCCTGATTAGTGAATGACCTGTAAAAGAATAACAACAAAGAATTATACTCAGTGAATACACAGGTCCGTTTAAAGGTGGTTATGAAACCGTGTGTGCGTGTGTTTGTGTTTGTGTGTGTGTGTGTGTGTGTGTGTGTGTGTGTGTGTGAGATGGTGGATTAGACTCTTAAGGCCTGATTAGTTAATGACCTGTAAAAGAATAACAACAAAGAATTATACTCAGTGAATACACAGGTCCATTTAAAGGTGGTTATGAAACCGTGTGTGCGCGTGTGCGCGTGTGCGTGCGTGCGTGATTTATCTGAGTAAAGCTAGACATAATCTTATGAGTCAGACTAAACATAAGCCACTTTTCTTAGTGGGGGAAAAAAGGAAAAAGAGAGAATGAAAATATCTGACAATTAAACAGACAGAGAGAGAACGCAGAAATCTGACAAAAAGACGAGTGAAGCTGTGAGCTATTTATGGAAAACCTTCTACTGTTTTTTTGTATAATCATCCAACTTTCAGTTAAAAATGCCATCTACACTTTTACAATCTGGCATTTATCTCAGTCCAAGTCATGTTTGAAGCTCTGAGGCGAAGGTCGTTTGAAGGTCACATCTAAAGTGCTCTCGTGTTCTCTTTTCGTTTTCCAGACGAGGTGAGGCGAGAAGGCGGAAAGGTGCTGGTGCACTGCGAGGCGGGCATTTCCCGCTCACCCACCATCTGCATGGCGTACCTGATGAAGACGCAGAGGCTGCGCCTGGAGCAGGCGTTCGACGCCGTGAGGCAGCGACGCGCCGTCGTCTCGCCCAACTTCAGCTTCATGGGCCAGCTGCTCCAGTTCGAGAACGAGGTCATGGCGTCCACGACAGACAGCAATATCGAGAACAAAGACGATGGACGCGTGAGCGACGAGTTCACGAACAATAAGAGCTTCGAGTCATCCGTTTTCTCCTTCCCTACCTCCTTCCTGTCGCCCATCAAACTCAGTCCCTGACTACTTGAAATCTAAAGGAATAATAAAGGCAATACTTCTGCACAATCTTGTCTGCAAGATAGTTTCACCAGGAAAAATGTAGCAGAAACAATTTTTCTAATTTTGCGCACAGTACTTTTCGCTTGCTCAGTAGCTAGGACAGGATCTAGCCAACGTTCTGACTTGTTATCGTGCTAAATGATTTGCTATTGGTAACGGTAATTAGCTACCTAATAAACAAGCAAAAGTAAAGGGTTAAAGTCATCACCTATGGTAGTTTGCTACATAAACAACGTAAAAAAACAGCAAATACATTTAAACGATGGCGTACGTCTACCTTTTTTTTTTGGTCATTTTAGCTTGTGAAGCCTTCTGAGTAAGACTTCCTCCTGAAGTCTGCACTGACGTTCATTCGAACTCCCTGGCCTCCAAGGGCCAAGCTAATGAACTGTATTTAATCTGATAAAGCACTGGAAAGGCTGTTAGGATGGCGTCAGGGATTCGGTGGCAAACGAGTTGAGAAGTACTCGGCGTCTGATTGTGTTTAAACGACTGCATGGAAGTGAGTGTTGTTTTGGTGTCTGCCTTAGAACACACTGCAATACAAGCCTTAGTTTAATAATCATTCATGCCTACTTGTGAAACACGCTAAGGCTTTTCAGATTAATTTATTAACTTTTTTTTATATTAGCAATTGTTTTCTTTTTTTCATTTTTACCAAGTGTGAATCTGTTAATAAATGTTTTATACAAAAAAAGTGAAGATTTGTGATTCTTTTCATCTACCTTGCTTGTTCATGACATTTACTAGTTATGCCCTTTCACCTCATGACACTAAATCATTTCCTGACGTTAAGCAATCTGAGGTAGTGAGTCAAGTAGAACGGTTTCTTAACCGTCCGTCTATATTAAAAGCTGTAAGTCTTACTACAATGTTAAGGAATGTCCCAAACGCTAGGAGTCTGTTCTAACACTGTGCTTTAATTTACGTGTGGCTGGTTAGCACATATTCACCTTCCTGGTGACTCTGTCAGACTTTGACTTGATATCCTGTTTATAATTCATGTTAATGATCGATGGATAGATAGATAGATAGATAGATAGATAGATAGATAGGTAGATAGATACATAGATTGATTTCTTCATTAATCCCAAAAGGAAATTTTAACTTTACAGCAGCCAGTTTACTGATTATTAGGGACGGGAATCACCAGGGACTTCCCGATGTCATATTATTACAATACGGGTGCTGATTCGATTTGTATTGCGATTCTGTTAGCATCATGATTTTATAAACATCTGATAAGATATTAAACTTTACAATTCTACACAAACTTTGCAAATAATTCACTCCTGCCACACAGGATGGGTGTGAATAGTTTTGAGTGTACCACCTGCAGGATCGTAAAAGAACTACAACATTTTACCACTTCAAATATGAACATACTGTATATAAATACTGATTATACAACAAGACATCACACAAACAGGGTGTAGAAGAATATTAATTGCTAGGTTAAAAAACACTATGAGAAAGAGGGTAAAATTTATTAACAGAAAAAAATTTATACAGTGTTTACAACCCACAGTCAGTTGATTATCTAAGAAATGAGGAAAAATGTTTTATAATAAGAATAATATAGTGTTCCTATGTAAATGATGATTGTATTTACAGGTGGATACTTAAATAACTGTATGTTATGTGTACCAGCAAGGTATGGATAAATACATGAGCATATCAGTGCAATCAGGTGGAAAACCTAAGAGACTGTAGAATTAGGTGCATTTATGGGATCTTAAGAGATTTACAGTATAGTTAAAAAATACAGAACAGAATTTATATAAACCCTAAGTGATTAATTAATTAGTAGGCCTAGTTTGAGCGACTTATTCCTCAGTCTGATATGGATGCAATAAAATACGTAAAAATGACACAAATCTTTCCATTTGATTGGGAAACATGTTTTGGTTCAGTAAGTCTGTAGTTTTTTTTTGTACAGTAGTTCACCTTATATAGGAAAAAAAAAACTAATGTTGACCTGGTTAAGGAATTTTTCACGTTATCTGTCACACAAGCAGGTTCGTAACAAAATAAGATGCAACAGTGACCCCTGTTGTGACTTTGAGAATTATAAACTATACATTTCTTTTCAATTTTGAGCCACTTTTATAGGTGACTTCTATGTTCACTTCATATAGGGTACTTAATATAGCAATGTTTACCTAAGGCCTTAGTGAAATACGAATTTTCACTTCAAGAATTTAATTGAATTTTGGAATAAATTTGCATCAGCATAAATTAACCGAACCGAACCTAACCCCGGCTAAGGTGCACATATGTCCGGGAGCCATTCAAAACTTGTTTATGTCAGTAGAAAGCGGAGTTCACAAATTCAGTCAGTGAAAGCTGTTTCGAAAAAGTCAACCCATGATACCTATGTTGCCTTTAGCATGCCTTTTTGTCGCACTTTTTTTGTTGAAATATAATGTCTATTCATTTCATATTTTACTTCATTTGCATGATTTTTATATTCATAATATGATTATAATGTTGGCAATTGGTAATATTGGTAATATTTTTGGGTGGCTAGAACAGATAATCTGCAGAGTATCTATACATTATTATTGTGGGAAAATTAGTAACACAATACGCGTTTTAGTCAGAAGAATTAAATTCGTATGCTGAGATTCTGCTGTATCTCACTCACTCACTCACTCACTCATCATCTACGTCACTTTATCCTGTATACAGGGTCTCACAGGGTCTGGAGCCTATCCTGATGAAAGAAGTACTTTCATTTCATTGTATTAATAAGTTAGACAGAGAGTTCTGCCAAACAGCAAAATGTACGTGGGATTCAATCTGAAATAAAAAATATCATAGATATTTTTCGCTTTCCCCTTTTAACTATTTCTACAAACCCTTTAACTGTCAACCACGGGTACTTACACTGTTAAATAAATAAAAATGCATTTTTTCCCCCACTTGAATAAAAGTTAAATCTTTTTGCTTGTGTGTTTGTTTGCTTGTTTGTTTGTGTTTACCACTGTCTGTTGTACATTTCCCCACTATAATGGTTTTCCAACACAAAATAATATGCGCATATATTACTCATGTATTGCTGCATTAAGTCCCCTAGATGAAGTGAAGGTCCATAATGAAAGTGAAGGCATCACGGTGGCGTGGTGGTTAGCCCTGGTTTTGGGTTCGGTTCCCACCTCGGGTCTGTGTGCATGGAGTTTGCATGTTGTCCATGTACTTAGTGGCTTTCCTCCGGGTACTCCGGGTTTCCTTCCACAGTCCAAGACATACAGATTAGTGTTCTGATTGGCGTTAACAAATTGCCCGACTGTGTGTGTGTGTGTGTGCGTGTGCCCTGCCATAGATTGGCACCCAGTCCAGGAAGTACTCCACCTCTTGCCCTAAGTCTCCTGGGATTGGCTCCAAGCTACATCGAGTTATTTTGTCTTGGAAAACCATTATGGTGGGAAAAACAAGCAAACAAGCAAAAAGATGTTCAAGAACTAAATAAACTTTAATCTGGGGATCATATTTTTGTTTATTTATTTTTGTCAAATCCCTAAGGTGGTTGATGGAAAAGTGTCCAATCAGGGCAAAGTTTGTAAACTATTAGCCAATCCCATAGCTGGACATGAGAGATCCACACATAGGAGGCGGGATCTAAGAAGAAGAAGAAGAAGAAAACCTCACTCCCTGACTGAGAGGGAATCCAGTGTGCAGATCTTGGCGCCCAAAGCCGTCTCCATGAAGACTACACCAACATGTCAAAAATAGGGGTGTCACGTTGTATAAAGATAACCACATTGATTTAAAATTGTATCGCTAATTATTTTTATATTTTTTATAAACAGTTAAATAAAGTTTTCGGTCGTGTTTTCTTCATGAAAGTGTATTAGTATGTTTAGAATTTATTCAAAGATAAAGTTGGTCCACTGCCGCCTTCTCCCGCGCCGCAGTCACAGTGGGCTGTTCCAGGGTTTTCCGCCCCCTCCGCCATTTTCTTTGTTATTTCTGTTTACGTGAAGAAAAAAATTTGTATTTCATGCACAGAATCTGGATTAATTAAAGTGCACCATATTTTATTTATTTTTTCTTTATAACCCTTCTTCCCTGTGTGGAGAAGGAGTGTGAGGAGCTCCGTGTTTTGGGGGTCTGGAAGCTAAATCTCTGAAGGCGAAACCATGTACATTAAACAGGTGAAGTGAATGGAGATGCTAACCGCTTTAGCTTAGCTTCATGCTAATGCTAATCCCTATGTCTGTACTGATTTAAATGAGTTATTTGTCTATGCATCCGTTTTTACGAATTATAAATGGTGTATTCGAGTGTATTTAGGTAATTTGTCTGTGAAGTGTGTGAATGTTAGCTTTGACTCTATGCTAAAGCGTTCAGTTAAGGGAAATGCTAATGCTAACAGCAGAAGTGAAGAAGCGCGCGCGTGTTTTGGCTCGTAACGTCTCTGAGGTGACAAGTTCACGTGAGTATTAATGAGTATTGGTAAGTATTACTGAGTATAACTGGGTTTAGTCCAACAAACTACAGATTTTCGTTTAATTTAAAGTTATTCAACTCATTTCCAAATATTAGTATTGCCTTGAGACAGTTTTATTGTTTTTTTATTAATAATTTGTTTTTCAAATCTAACTTAGCTTAACTTTATTATTGTTTATTAGCTGATAGCTGTGTGTGTTTCTTGTCTTGTGGTAAATTTCAAAAGCACAAAATGTCAGTTTGTTATATTTTTGTGTAACACTGTGGGGAATAAACCTTTATAGTAAGTATTGTGTATGTATATTTTTTATTATTTCAGTATTATTATTTTAAACTATGTACGATTTTAATGTTATGAGTTGAACGACCAAAATATAATATGGTAAATTATTATATACTGTATGTTATGTACATGCACACCTCCCGATATATTATCACGATACCTCACTTAATGAGTAAATGTATCCCGTTCCTTACACCATTACTTTTCTTACTTAAAAACCAAGTGCAGCATTTATACACGACAAACTAACTTTTTAAATACAAGAGTTTAACATTCAACTGATTTAGCAGCGCGAATCTCTGTCATCTGCCACAATTAATATTTCTAAAGAAACTTACTTAAAAAATAATTCACTTTTACCACACGAGATGAGAATTTCAGTGTGCGCCACCTGTGTTTATTATAAAGAAACAAAGAAAAGTGAGGGCAGGACTGTACGGTTCCAGTCGAGTTACTGTAGTGTGCGAGTCTGAATAATTTGATGACAAGTTATCCATCGATTTTCACGGGTCAGACTCCACTCGCTGAACGTTCATTCCGAGCCACCTCGATCCAGGATGGTCGTGTGGACGTACGGTTTTATATAAGACGTCCGCGCAGAGTCTCATCATCGTTCTGTGCTTGAAGTCTTCTGCAAGTGTCTATATCATACACGCCGTCGTTCATTAATTCATGAGAAATTTCACCACAAGTCCCAATTTGACTTGAATGACTGTCAAAATTTTTTTTTTAAACCATTATTAATCACTTTTCTATAGTAAGTGTTTGAATTAAAAAAATCTCCTTGATACATGACGAAAGCTCTGTCATCTTTATATGGTTTCTAGAGTTTTAGCTTTTAGTTTTGAGTTGTGTGAAGTCCCTGAACATTCGTGGAAAGCTGGTGGACAGGGATGATTTTGGGATGATTTGGCTCAGTGTAGTAAACGTATTTTTAAGCTTTACAGCAGACAACACCGTCTCTTGCATTAACACTCCTTCCGCACACCCGTTCGTATCGCACCACTTCTGCCAAAAGGACGTCACCGGGCATGTTCATGTCCACCGTAAAAGAGACAGAATTACGGTGTTTATTGCTGCTATTTTTGAAAGTGCCTTACTGTTATACGAGTTGTGTTACAACAGATTTTACAGCCAGTGTATCTCATCATGTCTCTGGCCATCTGACTCATGTAGCAGGGTTTTTATTTATTTTTTTTTTAAATTCACTTAAAACTAAACCAATTTGTATGTTTATTGATCAGGTGATCATCCAGGGCTTCCGCAGTTACAGAGACCAGACTGTGGTTGACCCTTTCAGCTCCAAGCACAACGTGATCGGTGAGTCTGATCTCATCTAATAACTTTTTGAAAACATTTTTATAATTCTTTTTTTTTTTTTTTAAGGACACGATGAATGCATGTGGTATGTTCATGACATCAGGTGCTTGGATTAGCTGGAATGAATGATTTTTAATATGGATTTGTTTATTTTATTATAGTGGGCAGAAATGGATCTGGGAAGAGTAACTTCTTTTACGGTGAGTCTTTGTGTTAACTCGCAACTCGCGAGTCTTTATTCATGTAGGTAGTGTAAGTATGTTGCTGTAACATGAGGATTTAGGGAATGCTGGCATAACATGATGGTGTGTGTGTTGTATAATGTTTCTCCTGACACACTTGATGTTGTTTCTTCTGCAGCTATCCAGTTTGTGCTGAGCGATGAGTTCAGTCACCTGCGTCCCGAGCAGCGTCTGGCCCTCCTGCACGTCAGTACTGCCTTAAAGCTTTACTAACAGTAGTGATAATAATTAAACAATTATAATAATTACAAGAACAATAATAATGCGGCAAATAACAACATGTAAAATTTGTTGTCTGGCGGTCTGAGACTCTGTATTTCTCTTATTCCTGCTTTTCTCTTTGTGCCTGTCTATTTTTTTATTTCTAATTTTTTTTTAATTTGTCTGTCTACCGTTGTGGGGGGGGGGGGGGGGGGG
>JAQQZS010000023.1:39540443-39551583 GCA_030068045.1 Platyallabes tihoni
CATCCCTGCTGAAGCTGCTGCCCCCGCGACCCGACCTCGGATAAGCGGAAGAAGATGGATGGATGGATGGATGGATTTTAACACTAAATTTATTGCTATATGTCATATATTGATATATATGATATTCTTTAATAATAGTGTGATAATATACAGTATGAATATAATATACATCGTAGTACTTTTCTTTCCCTGATGTGTGTAAGCATTACTTGTATGTGTGTGATATATATATATATATATATATATATATATAAATAAACTGTATATAATAATAATAATAATAATAAAGCAACAAATGGTGGATGAAGTATCTGATACTATTACTTTTGTTATGATTGGTTTTTAACACATTTACACCCTTTAAAGGTGTCATATCTATAACATTTATGATGTAATCAGTTTTACTTAAAAAAAAAAAAAAAAAAGTACAGTTTAGTTTTTTTTTATTGTTCAGAGAAAGCAGTATGACGTGTATCGGTGTTGGTGATTTCAGTATTAGTATCAAAGACGGTAATCAACAGTTGAAAACAGTCAGAGGTAAAGTTAACGAATTCCAGCATATTCAGGACTGAGAAGGTTACACCTGTTAGTTTCTGCTTAATGTAACATAAGATAAGTATTGTGTGCTGAGGGAATGACCGTATGGAGGAGTAACCGTGACAAAATAACTCACGGCGAAATGGCATGTTGACTTACATAAACGGTACAAAAACTTTTTCTGCATTGCAACTCTTCCGATTTTAAGTTTAAGTTCAATTTAAAGTACACTGCGGAACGGTCTGCAACAATCTACCTGAATTTAGCATTGAATTTTAAATGCATGAATTACATCTTAATTTAAAACATACAACCACAACGAATTGCAGTGCTAAAAAAGTCAAGCATCGTAAATGCTGTAAGGACTTTTTTCCATTCGGATCCAATTTCACTGGCAGAGAAATTAAAGTTTTTGTTCAGTTCATGTAATTCAACATGCTATTTTTGCTTTGAGGAATTTTGGCACCGTTATACCTCCCTCCATACAACCGTTTATAGCTACTATAATATGAGTGAGAGTAATGTAAAGCGGGAGCTGCAGCCAAAATAGTTAAAGAATGTTGAGGTGTTGCATTTCATTTTTATAAAATTATTTATAAAACATTTGTAATCTTTAATGTTTTGCGGAAATAAACCACTCTGAAATGTACTGTTGTTTAAAATTCATATTTCTACTTCATATTGTTGCAGAGACTAATATGTTTTATTCGGTACATACACTGTAATATCAGCTACAGTATATAAAGATCAGAATGTGTAGTTATTGACAAACCTTATTTAACTGTTATTTATTTTATATTCAAGAATATTTTATATAGAGAATATTTAATTACAGTTTATTTTTACAGTAATTTTTACTTAGGAACAAAATCAGCGTTTTTACACCGTAAAAACCTAAAATGAATCGAAAATATATTTTAAAAAAATTTGTCAAATGAATCATTTGCGTGATGTTCGTGGTGGTTGAAATGACCGTTAACTTCATGTGCGAGTTTGAGGTTCGCGCGAACGTAAATGAAAATAACAGTGAAGGTTAAATGAAACAATTCAATCATAACAGTAACTGACAAGAGAGAAACATTGAGAATCTGACAATGATGTTACACCAGGAAAAAAAGCTTATCGGCCAAAACATTTGTATTTTCAGATTGGACCGTGTAACACCAATTTTCATAATACTTTATGCTTATTTCTCCCGATCCCTGATTCTTCATCTCCTGATCCATGCTTCGTTTTTTTTTGGTAAATATTCATACGTATCTATATTTTTATCAGATAAAATGAAACATATTTACTAAATACAATTTCATGCTCTTTTATGTTTTAAGTGTCAGTTACTTTTTTGAATTCAAATCTTTCAACGATCTTAATTGTCATTCAGATGAAACTTGACCAATTTAGATTTCACATGAAAAGACATATAAACCTGAAAAAGTGTAATATTCTAATATGCAAAATTGTTAAAATATTGCGACATGAATTTGACCTGGTTACAGACACAACAGATTTTTTTTGCTTTTACCAAAAACCAATTAAAACAACAACTTTTACAGGTCATATGCTTCTATAAGCTTACACCAATTTTCGTATCAATACACAAATAAATATGAATCATTTGCATTTTAAATGATTATTGTTTGAAGCGAGACAGTATGCTATAATGCTGAAAAAAATGTCAACTTGAAATTTTTAGGGAAGCAAGATTGGTCACCTCCATGTTGCATAAACTTAAGAAGTAGCTTGTATTATATAGATAACATGAAAAAAAGAAATCAGCAACAATTCTGTGTTTTGGACGTAAGGGTGTGCTGTTATCGAAAATGAATCCCTGATGATGTCTTGTGATGAAGCAAATGTCCTGTTATTGAGTATTTTCCTAAAACAACAGTGTTTAGCCACAACACCTACAAATCTACAAAGTGGATAACAGAAAATGTGCAATGTACATTTGTAGTGTATTGTATAGTATTTGTATTGTGTGATTTGAATTCTTCCCCTGTTACAGTACCACGGTGCACCAATAGGGGGCAGACTAAAACCTATCAGCAAGCCACAGCACTAACATGTGCAGGCTTTCAACACGTACACAAAGATATTTTGTACCTTCCACACCTCAGCTTCTTGACGGTCCTCAGCACATCTTGTTTCCTGGATGTAAAGGTCGTTGAGGTGTGTGTCCAGGTGTTAGCTGTCGACTGTGACTGTAGGACCGCGCGGGAATGGAAGCGGGGTTACAATCCAACACTTTTCGAGGTGTGAAGCCAAGGTGCCATATTGCAGTCGTCTTCATCAATGAAAGTCCTGGAGGTGCTGGAGGATGTGTTAAACTGGTTCTGGGGCGACAGATCAACGAGTGTGTGTGTGTGTGTGTGTGTGTATGTGTGTGTGAGGTGAACTTGCTTTAGAGGTGGAAAAAATCAAAAAAGGAATTTGACAAAGAATCTTCATATTATTGATCAACAAATCTTAGATCATTTCTGAACATTCAGGCGATATTGTTTTAACTACAGCAGGAGTGTGAGGGTGATTTTCACACTTGTCTGCTTGTTGAGAAAAGTGCTTCTAGAAGAAAACCTCCAGAAGTTCCTCCTTAGTTCTTGTTTTCACTTAACACTAATTATACCAGGTTTAGTCAAAAATAATCCGCACTCTGGCTGCCGAATTCACTTTTAGAAAAGACAAACACATCAATTAATTTTTCGACATAATCTCCTTGCCTTTCAATACCCTTTGTCCATCTGTCGACAAGCTTTCGTATTCACTCATAAAAAAATGTTTACGGCTGAGCTGTGAGCCACGAATGCACCGTCGTCTTCACTTCTTCATCAGAAGTGTATCTTCAACCTCATAAGGCAGCGTTCAGAGAACCAAACGTGTCAAAGTCTGATGGAGCGAGATCAGGACTTTAGGGAGGTCATCATCATGGACGTGGACGGGCGCGGGCTCCTTCTTGATGGCAAACACTTGCGCGACCTTCCTTGAACTTTTCTATCCATTCATACACACTTTTTTCACTTCAAAACACTTTCTCCATACTTCATACGCACAAAGTTTTCGCTGAAGACAAATCACTGCACCACTCTGTTCTTCTTCCGTGCAAGTCACCAAAAGTGGGGCGTCCATTTTTGCTCGGACCGCAGTGCGAACTGATCAACGAACTGATCTAACATTTGACGTTCACACTGGGGAGACAGGAAGTTTTAATATAACTGGAGTGTCGCCCTCGTATATGGGACGCACTGAATATATGTGACATTGTGCAGTACATTGTGTCACTGGAAACTTTTTTTTTTCATCTGTAATGTTAAACCTCTCACTGCAACAACCTGTGACAAAAAAAAAACAAAGGCATTTACAAGCGGGAGCTTTAAGGCTGTTTTATGGGGGTCATGTAAATCGAACATCAAGCAACAAACAGCACGAGCTTTTAACACACAGGAGTTCTAGTGCTGCATTTTATGTACTGTACATGTGCAGCAAGTTAACAAAAGAATGTTTACGAGTAATGATGTAAAAATTATGAAACAGCAAAATTAGATTGGTTCGGGGAATTGTGTTCTAATAAACAAATGCTTAAAACTGTCATGTCCATGTGTGTGTGTGTGTGTGTGTTTAAATCCCTGCACAAGTTTTTTTAGAATCGTCGCTCGGCTGCTGAACAGCCTAGCAGGTGTGTGTTACGTCCCCATAGTTGTCAGAAGCCTTTCTTTCCCCCTTGCCTGAATGACATTCCCAGCTGCACTTCGAACAGATTCCAGGGAAAATGATCTTAAGGACTGGGGCTCCGTCGTGACTTTTTTCATTTATTTATCCGTGCCTGCCTGGTCAGGGTCACAGTTATTTAATTTAGGCTGTTAATTTGTCTACGCACTGTTGCCACCAGGTTCTGGGTTCGAGTCCCACTTCGGTTCTGAGTTTGCATGTTCTGCCTGTGCTTAGAGGGTTTCCTCCGGGTGCTCCAGTTTCCTCTCGCAGTCCAAAGACATGCAGGTTAGTCTAATTGGGGTACAGATGATGACTGGTTGAGTGATGTAGCTGAGGCTGAGGAAGTGCCAGTTCAGGCCACTTGTTTTAAATCCGGATCCGGATAGGTGTGTTGTGTTACATAATGATGTCATGTCTTTGAACGTTACCAGATTTTCTCTAGAGGTGCCGCCTCACAGCTTAAAGTTTAAAGCAGGTTTATTTTAAACACCTCTTAAAATGTAATATGTCATTGAAGCCATTAAACTCCTGGTTAGACACATTTGTGGAAAGCGATGGCTGGTTACCGGTGTTTTCTCTTCACTTGTGCCAGAAATCACAGCAGGAATTTTATTCAAAGAGCCGCTCCCTTGTCCCTCGTCAGCAGAGTTTATCGGATGTTCTTTCACTTTCACCATCCATCATTTAAACAGATGATGTGTTGATGTAGTGAGTGATAGTGAATTTGGCTCCTTCTTCGGTTTCTTGAACTCAAGCGGAAGCTTTAGCAAATGGGTCTGTTGTCTGGATTGTTTCATTCAGCTTTTGTTTTTTTGGACTGTGGACTGAGCTTGATATATAGCCAAAATCCGAAAGTGTATACAGCTGTTGTATGTCCGCCCTCTTAATTGATTGACAGCTACTGAAATCTGACCACTTATTTTTTTCCAAAAAAAGAAAACAAAAAGACTTTGTGAGTCACTTTGTGACTTTGTTCCTTACACGTCTGGGTCTTGTGCAAAAAAACATGAAGATGATGTCGTTCTAATCTGCAACAAAGATTCACAAACTGATATTAATTAATCTGATATTAAGATATTATGTTAGATATTCTAATGCTTGATTAGGTGACAAGAAATGTTTTTTCACCCATCACCTTATGGACAGTTTATTTGTACCTCTTTTACCAATTTCTTTGCATGTCCCCTTTTGTTCTGTTTTTTGTCTTTTTGTATAGTTCTTAGATTGTATAGTTTAGTTTATTTATGGTGGTCATTTGTCTTAGCTAGTTTTTGTTAATTTATTTTACAAGTATGTAGCACCTTGGTCCTGGAGTAACCATGTTTCGCTTCACTGTGTACTCAACAGTATATGGGTAAAATGACAATAAGAAGCCTACTACTACTACTACTAACCTGGGTCAGAGCTTTAGTGCAGCAAGGGGGTTGGGAGTATCATTTAAGGTAAGCTGCCTTTGTCACGTTGGCCCTGTGATCTAAACACCATCTAGTCCCCCTTTTCTCATCACATACATGTTTGCCCGAGAAAACTCATCAAACACTTTTATCTGAACTACCTACTCGTGGTCTTTTCATTTTGCTCCAAAGGGACGCAAGAAAACGTGAACGACCCGAAGGAATTTGTCCAGTGGTGGGACGTCTGGTGTTCCTCACGACCTGGCTGTAAGAGAGAGAGAGACAGAGAGAGAGGAGGGGTAATGAAGAGGGCTGGAAGAGGGTGATCTGTCCCCCCCTTTATCCTATCCCGGACTCCCAATTGGCCAAGCGACTTTCAACTCCTGCTTCCTGTCATATCCTCTTAGTCGGCGTTCCAAGTTTTACCAGTGTAGCCTGTGCTTCAACCTGCTGGACTTTTCTTCTCTCCTCTTTAAAGTTAAAGAGAAAAAAAAAAACTTGCCCCAGCAAGCAGGCAGCTGAGGTCACCATATAGGGAAGCTTCTCCGGCTGAGGGTTTCTCATCCGAGTTCTTGTTCTGCAGGTGGAAAGTGGTTATCTAGCATGAAACAAGCTTGGGACAAGAACGTTTTCGAGAATGGACAAAGTAAAAAGCAGGGCACGGGCCCGGTGGACTCGACACCTTCATTCGAGCACCTACAGAGGTATGGGAAAGTTGATCTATTGATTTGTTATCTTTTATTCTACATTTTAAGAAATGATGACACTGATGGACTGATCAAGGATTCGTCCGTACATGTAGTGATGTGTAAACATGTGACACACTCATTCCAAGCTTTGATTTTTTTTTTCTTGTAAAAGATAGGTATGGCATTTATGTGACATTGTTAGAAAGTTCACTTTCATGCTTGTGCAATGTGAATCTGCTTCTAAAGATTATTTAGCAAGTTTGTTTAATTATAAAACTAATGTAAGATGTATATAGTTGGAACATTACTGAAAAACAATAACAACAAGTGAACAACAACAAACCCCCGAAAACTAGGGATGCAAATACAATACGATGAAAATTCATTCTGTATTCACCCTAAACCAGGATTACTTTCTTTTTTTTTTTTTTTTTAAAAAGATTACAAATTTGGGGTTAATCCTCCGTCCGCTTTAGTTTAACAGTGCAATATTGAATTAAAACCAACAACAGGCCCACAAAAAGTGAATTCCCACTGCATCATGCTGAGTGATTTTAGTAGGAAAGTCAGAGCAACAGGCTTAGAATTTATTCTGTTTTTCATATTCTATATTGCATGGTTTTAATTTTCTTCAATTGCAGCCTGAACATTCAAAGGTAAATAATTCATTTCAGAGACCAGTTCTGATATTTTACTATGTTAGGTACTTAAAGGCAAAACTAAACCTCAGTGATCACTGATGTCATAATTAATCAACTTTCCCAATTTAATTAAATTGTGTAATCTTTGTAAAAAAACAACAGCCTTAATTACATTTATGTTTAAAACCAAAGGAACTTAAGATCTAGATCTTTTATCTGTATGTGCCTCACAGCTCCACAATCACCCACTTCCACCCCGAGCTCGGGTTTCTCTTTCTGTGGAGCCTCACATGTTCTCCTTCTGCTCCTGGTTCTCCGATTTCCTCACGAATTCCCAAAAATGTGCTGGTTGGTGGATCGGGGCTTAAGTGTGATGCCCTGGTGTCCTGACCCAAGTGTGTTGCTGCCTCACACTTGTGTTCTTGCTATAGACTTAAGATCCATCCTGATCCCGATCCCGATCCTGATTGCTTACTACTTAAGATGAGTGAATGAAATCAGAATGTAGGAAAAAGTAGAAAGTACAGTGTTTCCGAATAGAGAATATAAAATGACAGGAGAAATACCTTCCATCCCTGTTAACGAGTTCCATGTTCAATCTGTTTTTAATTAATTACTTTTCACATTTACATTATTGAATTTGACTCACACTTGTGTTTTAGTGTTGATGTTATCTGATTAGATATTAAGATATTAATGCTTAAAGACTTAATGATATAAAGATTTAAGACTTAATGCTGGCTGGCTATTCACAAAAAAACAGGACTTTTGTGTGATTTGAAATCCAATTTAAAAACATAACCAAGGAAGATGCTTACTGATTTGATAAATGTTTCTTATTAAACGTTTCATGGAGTGACGCAGGTTAGAACCATCTACATCTTTTGTTTATACTCTTACTAGGATACAGTTTTCCTTCTTTAACTGTATTGTATTAGTTTTGTGGCAGTAAGTCTGATTCAGCTCCATAAAATAAAGCATACGTACACCAGGGACTCCAAACATTCCTATCGTAGTTTATACTCGGCTTGGAAAGCTACCGAATTACAACAGACTCGAGCAGAACTGAGACGAGCAGAAAAGAAAGGGACACTCAGACTGGGTGGTGTGTAAGTTGATCTTTAACCAGCTGCGTCACTGTCCTGTGATGGATTTGGGTAAGATGTCAGGTTTTCAGAACTTAATCTAATTAAATGAAAAATATTTTGAAACATTCAACCAAATGAATCATATTGTTTTTCCAATAGCAGTTCCAAAAGAGTCTTTCAGTTTCTGTCTTCTTCATCTTGTATTTCTTAGCTTTCTCCCGAGCGTCGTTCTCTCCAGCTGTGCAGCTCTGTGAAGTGAAAAATATCATTTTATTATCATTCCTTGCAGCCTTGCCTTAGATGATCAAAACATAAAAACAGACGTGATCGAGGTTCTGCTGGAGATCGTAGAACAGTTTACCTTTTAATATAAGATCGGCTCCTAATTTGGAAACATTTAAGTGATTGTTAAAAACTAATTTTTCCTCTTTGGCTTTTATTATTGTGAGTTTGATTAATTGCTGCCTTTTATTTGATGCATTTTTATGTATTTTCAGTACAACACATTTTTGTTTTAGACCTGGTATACTGGTTTGTTTGTTTTTTTTTACTGCAATTCGATTCGATTCCTGCTACATCGAGTTAAAGTCTGAGTTTCAAACTTTTTTTCCTTTAGAATGTCTCGGAGGGGGGGGGGGGATCAGTGAAGTGTAAAAGTTTCCACCTTCCTGTCTCACTCCTTTGCATTCCAGTCTAGTTCAGGGATAAATAAGTGTAAAAAAAAAGAAAAAAAAAAAAAGCACGTTCCTGCTCAAGAATCAAGAGTCAGCATTTAAGTGTGATTAAATCATTTTCTTTTTTAATCAGTTGTATTTAATAGTGCACATCTTTACTACTACTTTCTTCCTCCAGTCTGGTTTGCTTTAAATTACACTTGTATGTTGCTTTATAGAGAATTAAGCTGTTGTGTTTTAAAAGCATTTGCGACTCTGAAAGTTTGAGATAAATGAAAGAAATATTGGATGAGAAAAACAGATAAGAGGGCCATAACTAGCAATTTCAGGATTTTTTATTTATTTACTTTTTAATAAAAGTGTAATGAATAATACATTTGGGTTGATATTTGTATATAAGTTTTATTCCCCTTACACATCACCGATCACTAATCAAGAAGCACACATCCTGCTGTAAAGTTTTTCATGTTCTCACTAATGTTATATTAGCTATAAATAGTCATTCCGTCATCACTCTCTCTCCCTCTCTTTCTCTCAAAGTAAGAACTTTTCTCTTTTGCTGGCATTCCTGTGGTGGAAAATGTAAAGTTTCTGCACCGACACTGGAGACTCCTTCTGTAAATGTTGAAAGTTATTATTTAAATGTAACATAAACCTGCACTACTGTTCGAGCTGCTGTTCTAGAAAATAAATCAACACCTTCTAACCAATCAGAAGCCTGCAAAACACTTTCCTTTCTGCTCGCTTTCTCAAGCCTTGTCTCAGGTCTTTGCAGCAGATGGAAGAATTCTCCTGGCTTTAAAAAAAAAAAATGTCCTTGTTGGAAGTGAATTCCTGACACTGCCATGGTGAAAAGGTGTCAGCATTACGCTTCAGCTGCCGTCAACTACCAACAGGGTGTTTGTGGTGACTCTGAGCTTTCCCCATTGTGCGTGTCTTTGTGTGTTTGCTGATTTAGTGCCGCTGCCCGGAAAGGGTTCATTACTGCCGTGACATGCAGAAGCAACTGGGCTCGGTCTTAATGGTTAATGACGGCTGGAGGTTTGAGACACGCTTGAGTACTGAAAGCAGCTGAGCTTATAAACACTATAATCCTAATTAATTATTAAAGAAATATTCTCATTTTTGGTGAAGAACTTTTGTTCCTAGTATCAAACTTTATTATTTATTTTTTTTACAGTTTCATCTATAATGAGAGACTTGTGGGTGATTTATAAAGGCGTTCCTCAAACAATTCTAAAAAATACGTTCATAGGATATGCTCATGAGACACATATTCGGGTATGTTTTAACACACACAGGCTTTGTTACTTCCTTTTGTTGTAAAGTTGAGAAACGAACTTCAGCTGAAAGGGTTAACTTCGCTCTGTGGGTGAGACATACGTGAGGAGATGTCTACATCACTGTTTATGAAAGTGTATTTCATTATGAAGGTTGTAACTTTTAAAGCTCGGAGCATTTTAACCAGAATGAGATTTAACCAGGACTCAGGATTGTGCAGTATATATATATATATATATATATATATATTCTGTAGCACAAAATAGGCAATATGATTAACTAAATTTTAGTTCATTTTAACCAACTACCCAAAAATGACTAAGCAAAAAAAATTTTCCGATTGGACACAAAGGCAAAGAAATACACAGATACACATGATGACATGTTTTTCTGGTTGTTTTTGGTTGTTCCTGTGACAAAATAATAGTAATAATAATATGTTTATTTTGAGAGTTCTACATTTTTGTGACGTCATTCCCAGATTCCGGTAGTGGTCAAATTTACACATTATAAAAGTGATGATAAATTTACCTGACATATCCGAAAACCCAAATACACAGCTAGATGTTGGAAGCCTCCCCATTAACACACAACAGCAAGGCTTCTATATAAGCACATACATATCCATCCATCCAGGAACCTCTGTAGTCCAACTAGGGACTCTGGAGGCCAATGGTGACCTTATTATTTAAACCCATTTTTACAACTATGGTAGGACTTCCGGTCAACATTCATACTCACACTACCGGAAATTTGAGAACATCTATTAGTCTAATCTGCATGTCTTTGGACGAGAGAACCCGGAGGAAACCCACCAAGCATAGGGAGAACATGCAAACGCCATGCACACAGACTCGAGGTGGGAATCAAACCGGGATACTGGAGATGCAAAGCGACGGTGCTAACCACTAAGCCACATGCCACCATATATATATACAGTGGAACCTCGGATTACGAGTAACGCGGTTTATGAGTGTTCTGCAAGACGAGCAAAGATTTTTAATAAATATTGACTTGAAAAACGAGCATTGTCTTGGTTTACGAGCACCGAGTATCATTTATCACGCATGCGCTTCTTGTTTTGACACTGAGCGTCACGTCATCACAACTGAGCCAACAGTTTTTCTCTCT
>JAQQZS010000023.1:39566835-39600892 GCA_030068045.1 Platyallabes tihoni
TTTGACTAATAGTTAAATGTGTTTGATGATCAGAAACATTTTGTGTGACAAACATGCAAAAGAATAAGAAATCAGGATGGGGGCAAATAGTTTTTCACACCACTGTATGCTAATTGTAGACCAAAGAGCCAGGCAAATAATTAATCTTTTCTTTTTCTTAACATTATATTTTTGTCTTGTTTGTTGTGTGATCAACATTGGCATAAGTAGTAAATGTTAGGGAAGTAAGACATAATTACACTTTGCTAAAAAAAAATCATCCATTCAATTTGCTGAACAAGACTCAAAGATTTGAGTCGGTCAAATTGTCTGAAATTTCCATCACTAAGACATACAATTATGAAAGAGATCCAGAGCCAGCAGAAAGAACACAGGCAAGGACTCCAGCAGGACTAAATATAGCAGCATAACTAAAGGGCAGAGCCAGAACAGACATGAGGGCTCCCTGGGATGCAAAGGAACCAGACACTCCACCGTCAACAAACCTGAGTGAACTTTAAGCAACAACTCAAGACCTATCTATTTTAAATCTGTTTTAAAGATATTTGGATTAATAAAATGAAATAATGAAATTAAATTTTTTTTTTTGTGTGTAACAAAGTGTTTGTGTAACAAAGTCGGACTGACACAGGATGGTAAGTTTTTCAACATGAGCGAAGTTTATTTACACACAATGAGCACGGCAGGTTCAAGACTATGCACTATGATTCAGGTACGTTTAAATGCAGGATGTAACTTTATGTTGAATGAGCGTTGGAGATTGATCCTTTACTTTGGTGTTGTTGTGGAGAATACTGAGTGACGAGGTCGATGCTAGGAACACTGAGGAGCTGGCGAGGGCTGTGTGTGCACACGGAGCCCTGGAGACGGAGACGAGGGAGACAGATGGGATAACACACAGGCAACACTTCTGAGGAGAACAAGGGGAAATTAGATACGTATTCGAATCTTACTTTACTGGCGATTCGGTCCACTTTCATCCTTACGAGCCCGGACGCTGAATGCTGTGTGGTGTGCGCTTTTGAGGGTTTGTCTTGATTGGGATCAGGTGGTGATTAGTATTCCGGAGATGGGGGCATGGTGTTTGACTTGATTCGGAGCCTGGCCCGACTGTGACATGACCCCCTCCTCCACAACCCGCTCCTGAGGGTCATCCCCTCTGCTGTCGTGGTGGTCTACCTCTTCCCCTTGGTGCTGGGTGGTCTGGAACTCCTCTAGTAGAGTGGGGTCAAGGAAGTCATCACAAGGTACCCATGATCTCTCTTCCGGACTGTAACCTTCCCAGGTACTCCAGGCCACCACCGCGACTGCGGGAATTCAGAATGTCTCTGACTTGGTAGATACTCGTCTACTATGATCAGAGGAGGAGGTGTTTCTTCTTCTGGGCCAGGCTCTGTGGATGAGAAAACAGGGTCTTGGTATGTCGGCCCCTTCACTGTTCTGGAACAGGTAAACCCGGTCACATACAAATTACAGTTACCTCCACAATAGTGAATCGACCCCACTTTCCATTTATCGCTGCTGAGGAGGTAATTATAATTTATATGTGACCGGGTTTACCTGTCCCAGAACAGTGAAGGGGCCGACATACCTGGGGTTGAGCTTCTTGCAAGGCTGACGCAGACGCATGTCGCGAGTCGAGAGCCGTACCTTGTCTCCTGGTTGGAATGATGGTTCCCCGTTCCAGGGAAATAATGGGGGTTGATAACGTAGAACACACTGAAAAGGGGTGAGACCGGTAGGCGGTTGTCGAAGGGAGTTTGGGCGTATTCTGCCCAACCGAGGAACTGGTTCCAAGGAGTCCTGCTGGCCATGGCAGAAGGTACTAAGGAAGCGCCCAATTTCTTGAACCTTTCGCTCAATCTGCCCGTTCGTTTGAGGATGATAACCAGATGATAGACTCACGGTCACACCTAGGAGTCAGAAGAAACCTTGCCATACCCGTGAGATGAATTGGGGACCTCGGTCAGATACGATATCCTCAGGGATGCCGAAGTAGCGGAATACTTTGTTGAACAGTAGTTCAGCTGCTTCCATGGCGGATGGAAGGCCTTTAAGAGCAATCAGTCGACAACTTTTTGAAAATCTGTCTACAATGACGAGGATGCAGGTATATCCATCAGAGTTGGGTAGGTCTGTAATGAAATCTAAGTGTGACCATGGGTGGTGCGGAATGGGCAGAGGCATGAGTTTCCCAGCGGGCAATTGTCAAGGATTTTTTTCGCGCACTCAGAACATCCTGCGACATACCTTCTTACATCTCTCTCCATATTGGGCCACCAGAAGCGATCTTGTAGGAGTGAGATAGTACGGTCGGTCCCACGGTGTCCTGTGCCTAATGAAGAAAGGACAGAGTGAATGAGTGCATTACGATCCTGTTCCTGGATGAACTGGTGATTTGGTGGACAGTTTGGGGGATTGGTTGGAGCAGGTTCCGACATGGATTGATGGTGTTCCCAGTGGGTGGGGTTGACAAAGAGTTTCTCTGGTAGAATTGAAACTGGATCTTCATTGGAGATTGTTGTCGAAGTGCAGTGAAGAGAGGGCATCTGCTTTGGTGTGCTTCGACCCTGGATGATAGGAGATCTTAAAATTAAATCGGGAGAAGAACATTGCCCACCATGCTTGTCTTGGGTTGAGTCTCTTTGCCTCCCTCAAATACTAGAGTGTCTCCATTGCCAATGTCTCCATTCGTACAGAGCCATCTTAATAGCCAGCAGCTCTCGCTCTCCAATATCATTATTTCTTTCGGTCGGGGTGAATTTCCTGGAGAAGTATGCACATGGATGGAGCTTTACGGGTTTCCCCTGTTGTTGGGACAAGATGGCTCCCACACCATCGGTTGAGGCGTCCACTTCTATTACGAATGGGAGTTCGGGGTTTGGATGTATGAGGATGGGGGCCGAGGTGAATGCTTGTTTTAACTGTTGGAAGGCGACGTTGTTGGAAGGCGACGTTGGCTTCCGGGGTTCACTTCAGGACTCCGAGTTTTTTTTCCTCGGAGCAGGGAGGTTAAAGGACTGGCTCTGATACTGTAGTTTATTATAAATCTGCAATAAAAATTTGCAAAGCCGAGGAAAGTTCTTTAATAATTGTGGGTTGTGGCCAGTTGGTAATGGCGGATACTTTCTCCTTGTCCATTTTCACCCCGTTTTGGTCAATGATGTAGCCTAAAAATTGGACCGATGACTAGTGGAATGTGCATTTTTCATTGAAGTACCTTTGTTGTGTATATGGTGTTCAGCCTCGGATTTGTAAAATATGAGGATGTCGTCAGTGTAGGCGATCACGAACTGGTGGAGGAAGTCGCGGAGTAATTCATGCATGAAGTTTTGGAAGACGGCTGGGGTGTTGACGAGGCCATAGGGCATCACCACATACTCATAGATATGCCCCTTAGACATTTGCCACAAAAAAGAAACTGGATGCTGCTGCGGATGAAGCCTTGTTGTAGAGCTTCCTCAATGTACTCCTCCATGGCCTTTCTTTCGGGGATGGAGAGTGGATAGATACATCCCAGAGGTAGTGATTCACCAGGGAGGAGGTCTATCGTGCAATCCCATTGACGATGTAGTGGTAGTTGGGTTGCTCTCTTGGGGCAGAACACATCACTGAATGTAGAATATTGCGGGGGCACATTCATGGACTGTTTTTCAACTGGGCTTTCAATGGAGGTGGATTGTAGTCTTAAGATTTGGGGTTTTAATGGCTGTGTGGGGAAATAGGTTGGTGTACATGCCTTCCTACACTTGAGTACCTCCCCTGTGGTCCAAGAAAGGATGGGATCATGTTTCATCAACCAGGGGCGTCCCAAGACAATATCAGCCGTGGATTCCTCCAGAACCAGGGTGATCTCTTCCTGATGGAGTAGCCCCACCTGCAGTGTCATGGGACCAGTGGATAAACAGACAGATTTCCTGGACAGTGGTTTACCGGTTATGAACTGGACCAGGAATGTTCATTCCGTCGGTGTGGTCTTGAGCCTGAGGTGCCGACACAGGTTACCAGAGATGAAGTTCCCGGCTGACCCAGTGTCGAGGAGTGCCACCACTGAAATAGTAACATTGGAAGAAGTAAGGCCTACAGGTGTGGTGAGGGGTTGTATTCGTTCACTCACTCACTCACCACAGGACGAGGAGGGCGAGTGGGGCACTCAAGCCTGAGGTGCCCCGTGTTACTGCAGTACAGGCAGAGATTCTGGGTCAGCCTTCATTCAGTCAGTGAGATCCGGACTCTGTCCAGTTGCCTGGGTTCCAGTGCAGATCCGGGGTTCCCAGACATTGTCGGCAAAGTTTGGAGGAGGTCTGCGGGATTCTGGGTGCTGGAGTGGCAGGAAGCGAGACGTGCTGAGCAGCGGATGGACAGTTAGATGAATTGTTCTAGCCCCAGAGAGTTGTCATGGGTGGTGAGCATGATTCGCAGATTTATGATGTGGTATGACCGATGGATGATCATATATGGACTATAAATAACGCTGATTAGCTAATCAAAATTCAATATTGTAGCACGCTGCTCACAAGCTTGTCACAAATGACAGGTTTGTGTAATTTTTCGTGCTGTTCGCATTTTCACAAGAAGAGTTCAAGCACATCTATTGACATATTTCAAAAAGAAGAGAACTGAAGGTATGACACCTTTAATGATTGGGTAAAAAGCGTGTCTTTTATAATTTGTTTCATTTTCAATTTAAAGAAGAGGTTTTGGTTTTTTCATTAGATTTTGTGGCTTCACCTATGTGCATGCTTGGGTACAAAAGGTTCAAAAATAGATCGTACAAAAGGTTCAAAAATAGAATGTAAATGCCATAATAGAGATTTGATGATTTGTGTGCAGGGGCGTGAGAGAGAGAGACAGAGAGACAGAGAGAGAGAGAGAGATATGCATAGACATACAGAACTACTGTACTATTACATTAAATTATTTCATTACTAATATTTATGAAGATTTTTATTCAACTCTTATAACCCTCCCCAGATAAAAGCCATGGAAAGGATCAAATGACAGTTTTACAATTGCATGTTTTTTGTTTTGATGGCTCCAAGTTTATCTAATTAAGCTTGTATTTAAAAAAATAAATACATAAATAAATAAAATACTTGACACCATCCCCCTTGAATGGGATGGGATAAATGAGATAAGCAGTATAGAGAATTACTGAGTGAGTGAGAAATAACACCAAGCACAATATTCGGTATAAAATAATTTTCAACACATAATTGCACAAAATAAGGTCCTATAGGAGTCTGTTTCCGCTCAATGGTTCTACCTCATGTCTTGTCGGGGAGTTTTTACTCACCATTGTTGCCTCTGTTTAGTAGATTATCCAAATCTACATCCATTGGCAGATTTCTGTTTCTGTTTGATTTCTGTGCTTATATGTACTTTTGTCATATCCCGACCTGCAGTTCCAGCTCTCCAGAATTTTAATATTAAGTAGTTGAGGGCACATTTGCATCTTGTAGTTTGCATCTAGCCTGACGAAACACATATAATCAGATCGGTCTGTGATCCACTAGAAAGATCTCTCAGAAGTACAGTGTGGTGCGTTATTGCTGCAAGACTTTTCATTACCTCCTTCAGATATCAGGTATTTTTTATTGTACTTTGACTTTTTTCCTACATAGAATTTTATATATATATATATGTATGTGTATATATATATATATATATATATATATATATTTGTTATTTTTATTTCTTCATACTTTTAAGTTTAAAGTAATTTCTTTTTCTGGACATTGTAGACCCTTGACAGTTGTTTAATGCAATATAGAAGTTTTGATGGCTCTATATATAAAACAGCGTAACTAAATGTATGTACACAGTATGCTCATATAAAATCAGCGTGGGTATTATCAGATGTTACGAGTGTGTCATTCGTAACTGGTGTGTAAAGAGAATGGCATGAACGAGAGTCACGTTTCACAGTCCATATTTCCTCTCTAACTTTTCAGCATTGCCAGTTTATATAATAATAGATGGTATGGCCAGTTCTGCAAGTGTGTGTTTCGATTTTGAAATATTTCAACCAGGTGTTAAACATTAAACATAAGACCAGCGCGTATTTAATAGCCGCCACGGATTAGGAATCGACGACAGGCCGAAGGACTTTCGGATGCACTCTGTCTTCAGTTTAAATGGACACCGTTTGAAAAAAACACGCTGATGTGAAATGTGAACTTCAGATTTGAGAAAGAGATCTTTCTGAATGTTAGACTTAAGCATTGTGTGGTAAGTGTGGAATTTTAAGCCGGTATATTACTGTAGTCAAATGTTTCTGTAACTAAACTAGTATTTTAATACAGGGAAATAGCTAAAGGTAATTGATATACACTTTGAGTTAAAGTGATTTATGGTTTATTTAATAATAACAATTAAACAGGTCATGTATTTATTTCATGCTCAAATTTTATAATTCTGCATTACTGAATTGACTCCATTTCTTGAAGTTTAATGTAAGACCTTAATTCTTTGCAAAAGTATCAATATGTGTACATATAACAACATTTAATTAATATTTAATTGAAGTTTCACAAGTTTTATCTGAGTTCTTTCTTTTTTCTAATTATTGTCAAATACCTGGAGCTGACACTTTTTCTGCTGCAAAAGCAATTTACAAAACATCTAAAATTTAACAAAAATGTAGTTATTGTGTTTCAGGTAGTAATGCAACTTACAGCTATTAATATAATATAAATTAGTGTAAGCCCTAATGAGTTTCAATGATCTAATTACTAGGGATGGGAATCACCAGTCACTATCTGATACGATATTATCACGATCCCTCGATGTCGATTCAATTAAAATTGCAATTCTGTAAGTATCACAATTTTATAAATATCCAATTCAACTTTTATTTATTTTTTTTGTTTGTTACAATTTTAACAGCTTAAAACTGTTGAGTTGAATCATAACTCTAAAGGTTTTTACCTTAGCTTTATTCAACAGCTTCACAACTGAACGGAACACGAGTAATTAAATGCAACCTGTTCCTTATAACATTAGTTTTCTCACATAAAAACCAAGCGCAGTATTTAAACAATACAAACTAACTGCAAATACAAGAGTTTAACATTTAACTTCAAATTAAATTAAACGAACTTCTCAAGTCATTCACCAGGATTCCTGTGTGGGAATAATTTAGAGCGTAGCAGCTGTTTAAAGAAACGGTGACATTTTACCTCCTCAAATGACTCCACAATCTTGAGCACGGCTTAAACCCGCTGCTTCTGATTCCCTTGTTTTTGTGACACATTAGTGCACATGGAGTTTTGAAGGCAGGTGAAAGTGTGTGTAACGAGTGTGTTTGAGACTAATTCGCTCAAAGGGTTTGGAGCAAAAGGCTGATCTGATGCTTTTTAACACGCACAACTTTTGATAATGTGGCGCCATAAAACCACGTTTCTGTTGCAGCACTCGGAAGCTCGTGCACTTGGCACAGGATCGGTCCAGCGTGATCGGTCTGATCAAACTGAAAAACAGGCAATTCCCGTCACTGTCTAATCAACACAAAGGAATTATGATTCATAACTGAAACGACTTTTTCACCCATCTCTAATAAATACTTGATGTATAATCAGCTTCCAGTTAATAAAGATTCTAGTGATATTTAAGAACTAGTAGCTAGAACATTCCAAAAGGAAACCTGTGATGCAAAGTATGAAGCTAGCTAACGTCATTAGCCAGGCTACATTAATCCCTTAGCACTTGGTTAAACTCAAGAGGCGTGGCTTCCTTTGAAGATGAAACGATAATACAATAGTTCGTTATTCACACTTCTATAATTTGATTAGTTATTGCAGTCTTGCAGCTCCGGTGCAAAAAATACACCGTAAAAATTTAGACAAATTAGCGCCCAGTGTTGGTTCCTGAGCTCGGGTTACTGTCTGCGTGGCGTTTCACGTGTTCTCCACATGTTCATCGGTTTCCTTCACCTCCTTAAAAATGCTGATGAGATGCTGATGAGTGGCTCCACAAAAATGCCTGTAGGCGTGAATATGTGTATATAGTAGAAATATGTTTGAGCGCCATGATGTCCCAGCAATCCCAGGAGAGGTTACGACTCGACCCTGACCTTGATGTACGTAGTGCTTACTGTTAATAAACAAAGCAACTTTCTACAGTGAAGTGGCACATGCTCGTGTTGTGTTTTAGCCCCCCCCCTTCCCCCCCTGTGGTGATGCCTTCACCGAGAATGCATTTGTTCTTGCTTGTGTGTGAGCTTGTGTCAGTAAGGAGACACGTGTAGCTCATGCTGTCAGTGCTGCTATTGGTCATTAGGCATGATCCTTGTCACTCACCTCTTAGTGATACATGTTGCTGGTGCTACTAAAACACATGCAAGACATGGAAAAACAAGAGCAGATGTTTGATGACAGACAGAATTTTTGATTGTGTCACCTGACAAGAACGTTGTGAACATTGCCGATTCTCACGATCAAGGGTCCAATTCCTGAAGCTGATCTAACAGGTTTAGTAATGTCTAGTAAGGTTAAAGTAACTCAAACAACCACACTTTACAACCATGTTGAGCAGAAAAGCATCACGACAGAACGAGACACCAGATTTCGTTCCAATCAGGCAGGAACAGGAATCTGACTCAACTGCCGGACACCCGAAACTGGCTCCAGGTTACAATCGTCGACATCGTGGAGAGTTTTAAATGTCCACGCGTCCCCTATGGTCCATTCAGAACGCAGGATAAGGACAGCTGCCTTCTGGTGTCTGTAGTTTGGGACGGTTTGATGCGCGCCGCATTTGGAAAAGGCATTCCCATAAATTCTGCATAACTGTCAGTCCTACTGAGCAACACACTTCATCAGTGTACTGGGTGATGTGATGAGATGATGATATTGCCGTGATGGATTTACAGTGTTTTTGAAAAGTTTACTCTTACAGTAAACAGTTATTAATTATCAGTTTCCATTTAAACTTATATTTATATATTAAGTTCTTTTTAAAGTGATTGTTTGATATTTTAGAATTTTGAAACATGATGAAACGCATTTTATTTATTATTATTTTTTTTTTACTTTAACCACAGCAGAAAGAAATATCACGATACACACCGTGCAACTTTAAAAGAAGATGGAAAAATATGGGGGGAAAAATCCAGTAGTTATACAATAAATATTCGTTAAGAAAAACAAATTCTATGAAAATGATTCTACTGCTACACACTCAAACACTGCAGTCTTGAAAGTGTAACTTGTATGAAATATTACATTTAAAATGATTACAATATTACAAAAAATCTATAGATTTATTTGTTTCTGCGTTGTTAGTATCTGGAATTGTGCTCATCCCCGGGTTTTGCTAAGCACTCGTGGCATTTCGCAGCCCGTCATGCACTCATAAAGCAGCCTGCTAGAATCAGTCACACACATAGACCAGGCAGGGCAGCTATGAGTGTTTTGTGTGTGTGTGTGTGTGGTAAGTGGAGGTCACAGTTAGGAGACACGTGTGCCAAAAAGCTAGTGGACGTCCAATGAGCAGGTCAGTCTTTGTCCTTTTATTCTTTTTGTCCATATTGGTGAAATGAAAGTTTGTGTGTGTGTGTGTGTATGTGTGTGTGAGAGAGAGAGAGAGAGAGAGAGAGAGTGGTCTCATTGACATGTTCAGAGTGGTGTGTGGTTTAGCACATTCTAATTCACACTTGCCTTTCGGTCCTCACTCATCTCCATGGCTAATTTATCAGTTCCTATTGTGTAGTTTTTGAAGCGTCTGCGTGCTTGTGTGTGTGTGTGTTTGTGTGTATAGGTGTGTGAAGAAACTCTTTAATCTAGGTGCATCTCATAGGACTTCAAAGAACGGTGTAGTGAAACCTTTTTTCCAGGCTTTTTACTTAGTTGTTTTTTTAACAAATGTTATAATGGGATGGCAGAGTTTTATTACCAACAGAAAATCTTTCTTTTTAAAAATTTTTTTTTATTCTTTCTCAAGTTTGTGATTGAATACTTATATTGTCTGTTTCAGAAGAAAAAACCTGTTACCAGTACCAAATTGTATTTTATTCTAAGCATATCATGTTGTAATTTGTGTATTTTGTATAATAGTCATTAACATTTTAGCCATAGCTTTTGAAGTTAAGCTAGATGTGAAGTATTTTAAAATGCTAAAAATACATAAATACATTAAATACATTTTTTAAATGTTGTGTTAAATGTTTATTTAAAAATTGCTAAACTTATAATAATATATTCAAAATTGTATTCTATATAACACTATATGCCATGCCTCTTTAGTTTTATTAACATTTATAAATATTATATTTAAAATGTAGCCACTCTTCAATACACAGATTCAGAATTCAGAATAACTAATAAAAGAGTTCTTTAAATTATTTCATATTATCATTCAATTAAATTTTATTGAAAATATTTTTAACGATGGTCATTGTCGCAAAACAGCTTTACAGAATCAAAAGAAAATTATGGAAATATGTCTATCCAGTTAAAATTATCGGTTTGATTTTAAATAAATTTTAATTTCATATCATAAAATATTTTCAGAACATTGGAGAGATGGTATACAATACACTAAAAATGAAATATATATTGGTCTTTTTTTATTTTTTTATTTAAATAAACCATTAGTTAAAATCACAGCTTAATTTGTTTGTTATTTCAATAAATAACAGTAAGCATTACTACTAAAACTAATACTTATTATTTTAGATGTAATAATATGTGTGTAGGATGTTTTGGTATTAAATTCAAACAGCTCAGATATTTACTTAAAAAATATAAAAAATTTAATAATCAAAAAAAAAAGTTATTTCAGATTAAGTAGTACAACATTTGCAGGAAACATACATTATACTATAATTACATTAAATTGTTGCATCTTTACAACAGTTTGATGTTAAGACAAACATGTGCTAAAACACTCAATGCTCAAATAAAAAACTTTTATATAACTAAGACATCAGTCAATTTCTGTAATTTAATAAGTAAGTACATGATGCAACAGTAGAATATTCAATTAAATAAAATTAATAAGCTGCAAAAGCTAAATGTTTGTCAGCGAAAGTGTAACACCGAGCAGAACTTTCAAATCAGAACACAACCGTAAATAACAGACTGAAATCTAATACATTGACGATGACACTGCTAAGTGCTGTGTATAACTGATGTTGTGCTCATATGAACTTTGGACTTACTTTGGCATTAGGTTTATTTTGAGTAATAGTTCCCTATGAAATTACAGTCATCGTTAAAAAAAGTTAAATTAAAGTTAAAAGTTAAAATGTAGCTTTGAAAAAAGTAGAATGAACAAACTTAAACATTTTTATTGTACAATAAATAGTCAACATTGAAAATTCTGTTGAATAAAAATTTAAAGTGTAAAGATGTAACTATATTCTATCCTTTAGCATAATTTAAAAATATACACAATGTTAAGACACATAAAGTCACTTGTTCATACTAACATACTATGGAGTAGTAATGACAATATTAATGCCAATACTGAAATTTATTACACAGCGCTTATTATAATGGATAATTAATATAATTTTATTTACAACATGTATAACAATATAAATATACAATTTTTACAATTGTACAATTATCCAGTTTAAGTTTATAATGTATATTTTGATAGATATTTTTATGTAACACTGTTAAAATTAAAAGTTACTGAAATTTAAACCCTTTAAATAATTTTAAATCCATGTGACAAATAAAATTTAAATTTGATTTAAATATATAATGTATATTTTGATAGCTATTTTTATATTGTTTGTAACACTATGTTAAAATTAAAAGTTACTGAAATTTTCAATCCATAAACAAAATAATTATAGTAATACTGTGAGTTAATGTAAATAAATCAGCAATTGGTATTTGTTTGAATATATACTTAATGTTAATTATAAATTAAATGACCATATTTATTCATTTATTTATTTTATTTAGTAATTGCTGCAGATATGTATTTAGTTACTTAAATGAGTGTGAATTTTGGAACCTGCTACTAAGAGTGTGTCAATGTGTTTTTTTTATTTATTTATTTATTTATTTATTTTTTTGGGGGGGGGGCATAATTTAAGTTAAGATTAGTTAATAACATTGATTAAGCAAACAAATGGTAACCTCCTCTGGTGTGTTACTTGTTTTAAAGTCTATGTGCCAAAGTGGTGGTGAAGTTCTCAATGCAGTGGCTATTGTTTTTAAAGTTTGAAATTTTTTGAGCTGAATTTCAATTTCCAAAACACAATTTCTTGCAAAGCATTATTATTATTATTATTATTATTATTATTATTTTAATATTCAGTTCAGGTGTGTGTGCTGCCAGTGACCTGATATTTACTATATATATATATATATATATAAAACAAAAAAAGAAAAAAGCAAACTGGGCAATTATTACAGAAAATTTTATTTTATTATATTCCACAAAAGAATCAGGGATTATTTTATAATTTTTTACTTTTAATTTCAGTTGTAATCTGTGTAAATCTCCACATCCGATTTTGTTATTATAGCTGAATTGTGTTCGGTATATGTATGTGTGTTTATATGTATATAGTACTGGCCCAGCTGGTGCTGAAACGTGAGACTTTATTTAGAAGAGCGCAAGGACGCAAGGGACCCGCTGTAAAACACTCCCTTTATCGATTCCTTCAGTGACAGTGGGAGTTCCATGCAGTGTCCACTATAATCACTTCTACTTAACGTCCATGGTGAAAAGCTCACTTGTCTGTTTGTTGTTCAAGTGTTGAAGGAAATATATTCAGTTGCTGATTTATTACAGAAAAGAAAGATAAATCTTTAAAAAGGTTCTAATTAGCAATTCTGACATTACTGAATTAATATTAAAATAGAACATATCACTTACGCTAATTATTTATATTTTGTTATAATTTTTTATAATTCAAAAATATGACAAACACAATGTTATGTTTTTATGCAATTTCTACTTTTGTTAAAAACAGCATTCAGTTATGCGGTGAATAATCATTTTTACAGAAATTTTATATTTGTAGCACCAACTGCTTGTTTATGATGTCCAAATGACATCATAAATTGAATTTTAAAAGCACTGAGTCTTTTCATGATTTGAATCTGTACTGTTCATTGCTGATGGAATAAGACTGAAGACATTAATGATACCACAAAACACTCCTCGGTCATTCTGAAAAGGGTACATCAAATGTTGGCTTCAAATTTGGCCAGTGTTGTAGTGCAGTATATTAAATAACAGATTATTAATACATGGCTTTATTACAGTCTGGCAAATACTAAAAGGATTGTTAGTATTAACTATAACATAAATATATGCTGCCTGCTCCAAGTTCCAAATGCATGTTCCATCTTTCATTGATAGATGACTTTTTTTAACGTCTTTTGTACAAACTTATTCTTAGACATGGATTACTTTTATTAGTTTGTTTCTGTTTATTTGGAAATTGGTAAAGTGTCTAGAAAGTGACTGAGAAGGTTTTTATTTATGATCTGAAAAAAAAATAAAGATTTGAAAGCAATCATTTTTACATACATAGTCCCTAACCAATAAACTTAAAAGCTTTTCTAGTTTAAAAGAATTTACTTCGAACATGTTGCTTAGTCTAACAACAACAAAAAAATAAACTTTAAACTGGCATCTGTATTGTACTGTAAATGTATTTTCTGCTTCTGTATTCTAAAAACAGAACTATATAAAATTTTGACCTTGTGATGACATGTGATATGATTGATTTAAGAATGATTTAAGAATGATTTAAGAATTCCGT
The DNA here is from genome assembly GCA_030068045.1 of Platyallabes tihoni. Classification (NCBI taxonomy): domain Eukaryota; kingdom Metazoa; phylum Chordata; class Actinopteri; order Siluriformes; family Clariidae; genus Platyallabes; species Platyallabes tihoni. Next base: position 39,580,571 of record JAQQZS010000023.1, read on the forward strand.
CACACAGGCATAAAATGGTCGACTGAATACATAATACATAAATCTGAAACTCTTTGAAATTGACAAAATAGATCAGTTTTAATCTTACAGTTTGGTTTGTAAGAATTGTTGACAGTTCATATAAATATTGCTGTTTTTAAATTCTAATGGAAATATTTCATAGTTTCACCAGATTCCAAAACCTAAATCTCAGTTCATTTACTTTTATTTCATTTGTGTGTGTGTTTATTTATTTATTTATTTATTTAATTCACAAATTAACCAAACTAAGGAGTCAGATTTTGTGTGCTATTATTATAAAATGTTACTTGAGTGTATGACATTGTATGGCTTTCTCAATATTGTGCAATTGTGCAATAGAGTAAAAATTCAACAATAAAACTCTTGTTATTTTTAATAACTCTTGTTATTAATAAAACTTATGTTAGTTTTTAGACAATATGGAGTAAGTCAGACAAGATTAAATAAAAACTAACATTAATTATTTCATGTAAGTCACTCACTCATATTACTAATAATTACATTTTAAAATTAATAAATGATAAATATATAATGAAAGAAATGCAGAACCTTATAAATTTCATAAACTCTTTCTGGGATTTATTGACTAAAAAGGTGCTGTAGAGGACAGGGTGTTAATTTTAGTCTCATGGATGATCAGGCTGGTATGTTGACCAGACAGAATCATATTCTATTTGTGATAACAGAGTGGTATCAGTGGCGTGCATGACTGCTTGGACTTGAGCGTCAAGCTAGAATTAGATCTGTGGATGGCGTAATGTTTTTGAGTTAGCCTGGCCAGGGTCTCCATGTTTGGAACAGACCTACAGGTATAATGAGCAAAATTTACCTATAATGAGGTGTAAAATAAAGATGTATTTGTGCATGTTCTTCTTTACTTCTTTAAACCTGATGCCAAGTTGCTATACATTTGGTCTGTCATTGTGTATGTAAACATTAGCATTTAAATTGTATGCCACTGTAAAATTATGCAATGTTTTTATTCTAAAATTAATTTGGAATCAAGCACACCGGTGTCAAACTTCAGTCAAGTAAGAATTGATTTTGGAGAGTTATGTAATTTGCATACCCTGTCCAGGGTGTACCCTGCCTTGACAGAGATCTTCCCAAGCTTCCTGGGATAGGCTCCAGGTCCCCGCGACTCTGAATAGAAGGACAAAGCGGTATAGAAGATGAATGAATGAATGAATGAATGTAATTTGCATGAAAAATTATTCTGATCAGTTAGCTAAGTTTGATTGGCGAGTTCTTAGCGATCGAGACATTTCTCCTTAACCGAACAAAAGGTCATAACTTCTCTCCACTTCTAGTGTTTCTAAACAAACTGTACATGTGGGAAGTTAAATAGTTTCACGGTGTAATTCTTCTTGACAGCATGCTATGATTCATACATTCATACACTAAAAGCTTCAGAATGACAAGGAAACATCTGGTTTTATCTCATTCATCAAATGCACTGGCATGCATAGCCTCCAGACAAGATTTAACCAGACGTGTGTAAAATCGGTGACATTTCCATATGAGGGCTTTGATAATAAGTCTTGACTCGGCATAAAAATGCAGCCTAACTTCTGTCAGAGTTAACACGTTATTTTACACTAACACGACCACTTGAATGCTTTTTTCACTAAGGATGGATCTGGGCAAATTTCACACCTTCATGCGCTTCAAACAAAAAATAAATTCATGAAACAAACCAAAGTTCCGTTTTCTCAAATTCTTAGGAAGTGTTGATTAAACAAGATTAGAAAACATATATTATTATTATTATTATTATATAATATAATTATTGGTATATAAAATATGGTAAAATTTTGTGCTTGGAAAAAGAGGTTTATTTATGCTTTAATAGAAGGAGTATCCAGCATCAGCTCAGGGAAAAGCTGCAATGTTTTTTTTTTCAAGTTTTCTTTTGTCTTCTATAATGTAACGTTTGGCGAGTCCACTTTAAATGTAGCTGCAGAATGAGTGGAAATTCTCCAGCACTCTAGAGTTAGTGCCAGATTTATTTGCGCCACTACAAATGCATAAAGACTTTAGGATTATTTTTGGCACAGACCTAAACCTGTAGATCGTTCCTGCCTGCATGCGAACATTTTAGAACCTGATAGCTGTTGGTTTGCATGTCAGACTGGTGTAACCTTGCAATTCGAAGTGATCTGAAAGGGCATTTATGTTGATGTTTTACTGCTTGTAAGCCATAAAGCAAGACCTTCTGCAGCCACCGGCAGATCTCTGTCTGAGACAGCTGTCCTGAAGCACAACAGCTGCATGGACTTACAGGCATGCTTTACCCGGAAAATCACATTTCTGAATGGTACGTCAGACCGTAAATAATGGCTCCTTTCTTAATTCAGTGACGTATACTTAACTACACCAAAAGACACTCCTGCTAGACGTAAATTGTTTGGCAAGATTTACGATCTGATCTGGAAAGTCTGGCGATTTGTAAATCTCATTCAGCTGCTTCTTCAGCGTGGTGCCACTGATAGTTTGCAATTATTGCAACTCAGTATGGATATGTCCTTTCACATTCCAGCAGCTCATTCATCAGGCTCATCTTCTTCAGCACTGGATCAGTGTCCTCACCGTATGCCTGAACAATTTCGTCATGATTTCATTTTAGACTTTTAGTGACAATAGGATGAACATTTGAAGCAACAGACTATTGCTTTATTAACAGCTTCTGAGTCCTTATCAAAACCCTAGACTCCTCGAACAACCCAGTACTGAGGTGGTAATCCTTCTTTAAGGTTAAGCTGTACAAATTCCAATTAAAAAAAAAAAAAAAAACATTTAGACTGCAATCTTGTTCCTTGACAGGACATGTGAACGCTTGGAGGATCAAGTTTTGCTTTTGAAAGGAAATGAATCCTTATGCCTAATTGTGTCACTTGCTATTTAAGGGACCTTGATTCAATTTGATATATGCAAAAACCTGCCATCGGTTCATACAGTTCCCTGCTTTGGGATTTCGCCTTTATCTGAACGTTATCTAGTATGCGTGACGAGAAGGGAGGAATGATCAGGATACTGTACACGCTTTGATTAGTGTTACTGCATGCTAAGTTTAGGTGGCATATAAACACATAAATCAGTAGAGAGAAACAGGCAATGACAGTAAATCAGGACACCAGCCAGAGTGCCCAGGTTCTTATCCCAAAGTACTGTATAATCACATGAGCTACGTCTTGTGTTTAGGGTCATTTATTTCTATACTGAGGATCTGAGGATTTTCATTATTGATTTATTTTCTTCTATTTTATTCTCAAGGTCTGGCAGATTAAAAAAAAAAATACATACCAACATAAGTTCATAAATAATGCAAGTCCTATAGGGCTTGGGAAGCAAAATAATTTCGTGCAAACTGGGATGCAAAAATAATAATAATAATTTTAAAAAAATCTGTGAAAAGACTTTTAAGGACTTTTTGTACCTTGCAATGACTAAACCACCTCTACTTTCACGCTTGCCCTAAAAGAAAGAAACAAAGAAAGAAAGAAGCTTTCTAAAGCATTTTACTAATTTTGGGATGCCGACACAAGGTTTGTCATCTTTACTTACACATAAAACATTTAAGTATTCATCTTTAAACTGTGTTTCCTGGTATTTTACTGTAAACCAGACATCTGCTATAAAACAACATTAGTGGACTAATCATACAAAAGCTGTACCTCTCTAAAAGTTCCTGGAGTTTTTATTAATCTGGATCATGTAAATTATGTAACATCTCTTGTAACCCTTTGTAGCCCAATAGTATATCAGATTTTATAACTGCGGCACAATGTCCCGTTCCTAATCGCTTTAAAAATATACAGCGGACATAACAAGCACTCCCTGTACTGGAACTTGCAGAGTTACACATAGTGGTAAAACATTGATGAACCCAAAATTACATAAGGAATATCTAGACCACTTGACTACTTTGATGTTTCATTTTACTTTTGTCTTCTCTTTGTTCACTTAACTGACTCATAGTCCTGACTCTCCTTACAGTACTGGTTCAGGAGATAAATTTGATAAGAAGGTACTTCCTGTTGGTGGGGCCGGACAAACTCTGCTGCTTACTCCGGCCAGTCTGCAGCTGGCTCAGCTCCAGGCCCAGCTCACCCTGCAACGCCTCAAACTCGCCCAGAGCAGCAACACTGCTGCTGCTGCCACAGTCCTCAATCAGGTCCTCTCCAATGTGGCCATGTCACAGCCACTATTTAACCAGCTTAGGGGCTCCAGCATCCCCCAGGCATCAGGCTTTCCTTCCACACCCATAACCTTTCCCCGTCCTGCCACCCCACTAGGCACCCTGGTAGGGGGTACGTTTGCTCAGAATCATGCAGGAATCCGAATGAATCACTATGGAGGAGGCGGAAACCTGAACCAGAATGCCAACCCACATGGGGAATGTGGGAATAAGGCCAGCAAATTTCAGGCAGGGTTTCTGGGTGGAATCACAGTAGGGGCCAGTAAAGCAGGTGAAGGAGGACAGTATGGAGGCACTGGTGACCCCAAAACCAAAAGCCAAAACAACTACCAGAGAGACTTCTACACTTCTGAGAGTCAAGTTCAAGACTCTGGCCATAAAGAACAATGGAAAAACTCAAACAGCTTTCCCATCTCAAGTAAACTGGATGTAGGAACGGGTGTTATGGGCAATACATGGGTGCCATCCACACAAGGATTTATTGCTGCACGAGCTGAACTGTACAATCCTGAGGAGCCCACTAGTGACCCCAAGTTTAACCAAGCAGGAGGCCTTGGGTTTAGCACATCTGGTGGTCAGCAGGGGTTTGTGGGATACTCACAGCAACAGACGGGTGAGGAGGGGCTAAGGATGACATTACAAGCGCACCAGATCAATGACTATCATGGCATCACGCCATCGCACCTACCACACCAGTGCACCATTTGTGAAAAGAAGGTTTACAATTTAAAGGTGAGTGAGAGTAACCAATCAAGTGCTTCACAGGTGGGGTGGGGATGGTGTCAGGGAAACGGGGCATGTAATAGTCTTATTTACTCCTCTTGGTCATGAGAACCCTTTTACAAGAAAAGAATTTAAAAAATGGTTTCTGATCTTCTTTATAAAACAGGCGTTTTATGATAGAAAAGGTGAGGGGTAACAGCTGCAACTGACACATAAATGACCTTCTGCTGCATGCTTAATCACAGCGTCAATTGTTCTCAGGTTAGTGTGAAAGCTGAGATAGCAGCTGGCTCGAAAAGATTGGAGGCAGGCGTTGGGGGCAGGATGTGCACCACTGTTTAGGAGTGCTGCTTTCATATCACTCCTTCATTCAGCATTCTTGCTCTGCATGACTCGGTTCTCTATGCCGAACTGTGGAATCGCATACATTGGAAAAGAGGATCCAGGGACAATCATTGCTGACTGATGGACTGTGTATGTGTATCACCTTTTCAGGATTGGGACCAGCATGTGAAGGGCAAGTTGCATATACAGAACTGCTCGCTGTACACCGATGGGTAAGTAAAGAGACAGAGTACATTTACTTTATGTAGTTAGATTTGGAGACGAGAGAAATATTTTTGTGGCTATTAGGAGAAGTGAGTGTAAAGAGTGTTGCTGCTGAGACATGAAAGATGTTTATAGGCTTGGCTGTCTGGTTTAGAAGTAGCATATATATATTTTTAACTCTTGCATTAAATGAAAGTGGATGGATTTTTATGCTAGTAAGAAATAAGTAACGAAAATAACCTAATTTCAGCCTATTAATTAACCCATTTTAAAAAAAGGTTGAGATATTAGGTAGTAGTCTGACACAATGTTTACCAAAGTAATGACCTACATCTGAGCCGGGTCATGAGATAAGAGCCAGTAAGACTGCTGTGGGATTTGGGGTCTAAAAGCAGCGCTGTCCCTCTTACAGCCCTGCACTCGGAGCCCTGCACTTTCCAGTCACCTCGGAAGGATGCCTCGGCTCAGCGCTGAATAACAACACCATGGCATACTCGTCCAGCGCTGGCCAAGGTAAGCTAAATCAAGGAGTTTCCCCTTTGTGCAGTATGTTTGGTAACGTAAGAGGAGGGTCTGAGAGAAATGAGGCGTGATATTGAGGCTAGGATGTATTTTTAGGGGCAGTCATTCGGGTTGCAGCCAGAGCACGTGGCCTGCAGGATCGCTCACAGGACAGTGTTTATTAATAACAGTGGGCAGAGTCGGTTGAGCAATGGCGGTCACGGCGTCCTAGGAAGCGCGCTTTAGACTTGATGAGTTCTGAAAGTTGTAGATGTGAAACAAAACATGTGTGAGAGGCGAGGAGGATGAAGTAGAAGAAAGTCACATAATTCGGTGAGTAGAGATTATAGGAAATGTAACGTTAGAGAAGGATTAGTCAAAAACACAGAGAAACATTTTATGACGCAAGCAACCAGAATTTTAATGGTGACCTTAAAAATCTAGCATTACAAGGTTTCTTGATCATGACCTTTGTTTATTTGGTTCTGCAGATGTTTCAACTGGAGGAACCTCCTTTTTACCAGCTGCATCTATGAAGTCATTTCCTCTCTCGGGGGCGGGATTTACCTCACACCAGCCGGGGACAAAGGTCAGCCATAGATGTCTGAGACATCATCAGTTTTCACAAATCTAATCAATGAAAGCCAGAGCAAATGATCTAGGATTTACTTGGAATTTACTTCATCCTGTCAAGGCACTGATTCAAAGCAGTTGATGCTATATTGAGTACTTGCTTTTGGAACGAATATCATTTTCATCCCATGCTGTGATGATGAATCTAATGTTCCTGTGTTAAGTGAGGAAGTGACACCTTTAATCTGAATATAACTCAGCCGGTTAGCCTCCACCCATGTAACTCACCCGATCGCAGAACAAATGGGAGAGGGAATACTGCTACTTTGTTGACTGACAAATTACTGTCTGCTTATTACTACGGCTTGAAAGCAATTACAGATAAACACTGAAGAGATTAATCACCTCAGATATGCAAGCTAGACACAGATGGACTGCGTTAACAGTTTGTGACTAGCATTAAGATACATTTTAGTGATCAGACCCATCATGGAAATTTTTCCAATTTCTCATCATCAATTGCCGAGCTGTTGATTCATTACTGATTGCTTTCGGTTTTCAGTTATTCGCTGCTCATGCTGCGGTGCAGTTGCTGTTTTGTCTTTGAGGTGATCCAGGGGTAGGAATACTTTCAGGACAACTGCTCTGGTGGCTTTAACTCGTGGCAAACGGATCTAATTCCACACACACTTTTGTTTTATTTGTCTGTGTAGTCTTTTTATAGCACTGGACAGATGCGTTTTGAGATATAACTCTAGTAATACGTCATAGGTCATAAGATCAAAGTGGCTGAAGGGCTCAGACAGAGGTCTCTGATTTTTAGGATACAAATATGTTTATTTGACCAGTTTTGTTATTTTGTAGCTAATAGTAACACTCCCAAAGACATATTTAAATCACTTTAAAGTGTAAATTTCGTGTTTTGTTGGCAGATAACTTCTGTTAATTTTAAGCATTTATTTCTAGAAATAAGCTCAATTATCTGCAAATACAACAATAAATTTATGCTTACAATTTTTACTAAAATATGTCTGGAAACAGGCTCATATATCTTGTGTTTGCTTCACTGTTTATTTTTTTCTTTTTTATGATTCAAAATATTGTCACTTCCTAATACGGTATGTATTTTTCCGGTAGTGTAGTTAATATATTATGTTTTTTAATAAGATGTTCTAACATTTTCTCTGAAAACAAAAAACAAAAAAACATTTACTATTTAATAGCAAAAGTAATATTTTTTGGATTGTATATATTATTAATTAAAAGGATAAACATGGCCATGGAAGCTACATATTAATTGATAGCATTTACTGACGTCTACATCGTCAACCAGTTTCTACTATTATTATTATTATTATTATTATTATTATTATTACATTAATATCATTCTTTATTTTTCATAAAAGGCCAAAGATTTTTTGTATGATTTTAGTATTATCTTTAATTTCTGCACACAATGGTTAACTTGTTTTTAATGCATAGACTTAAAAAAAAAAAAAAAAAAACAAGCAAACAAACAAAAATAAATAACTGTGTTTTCTAAATTTTTCAAATTTTCTTTGCAGTTGTTTCAGGTCTTCTTGTACAGTTTTTGAGATGTTGTTGTAGTGCAGATGTGGAAGATAGCTGCCAATAGCTGGATATCTATACGTTTCTATTAACCATTTAAAGGATGTTTAAATCAATTGAAAGTGGAAACTTAAGGCACTAGGATTATATCATATCATTATTATTATTATTATTATTATTATTATATATCATTTATTATTATTATTATTAATTTTCACCAGAATTTTATTTCGGAAAAGAAATTTCCCAGACCACCATGTGGTACTTAATTAAGTTTGACTGCTTTTTCCCACTGTTTGTGTGCCACACTGATTTCACAGCTGCACACAGCTGTTGGACATTTATCAGGCTAGGATTACAAATAATTTAATAACTTATTACCTCAACAGTGCATCAGGGTACATTGACTGAAAACGCTGTTTGTCTGGTCCATTTTGCCGTGATTTGTTCTAGACTTTATTATATTTTATGGTATGAGGAAGATAAGGAGTGTAAAAGTATAACTGTAGCATATGATAAGTCACTTATTTACTTTAATCCAAATTGATTTAGAAGTCTGCGACCCTGAATACAGGATGAAGCCGTATAGACGATGAGTGAGAGTCAGAGTGATTTAGAAGTGAGGCAGAATTCCACTGCATTTTCAAGCATGTAGTTAAGAGATTACGTACCCAGCGGGATCTTTCGGGGGTGCTGGTGCACACGGATGTGTCTTTTGACTGTCGACTTTTCTCAAATAAGCGCAAATATTCCCCAGTGTGTTAAACGTGAATGATGATGTGAGCGTGTAGTAATCTTCCTCACTTTCTAACACACATATTATAAAGAGTGTTATTGAGTGTCTTACCATCTGCTCGTCTTCCTGTTCCAATGCGAGAAGAAACCTGTGATGTCATATTCATGGTTTTAACACCTTCCAGTAAAGGCCTCAGCCTGTCCGGTTTATTGCAAGCGGTCGAGCTTAATCTACCTTACAGTGGTGTAAGTTTTGTAATTTTTTTTAAAATAAATTTAGAAATGCTAAATAATTCCAGGGGAATGTGGAATATGAACTTCTATAGAAATATTAAGGATGCAAAGACAAAACTTAATATTAAATTAATGAAATGTTTACTGCCTATGGATTGGCACCCTGTCCAGGGTGTACCCTGCCTTGTGCCCTAAGCCTCCTGGGATAGGCTCCAGGTCCCCCGCGACCCTGAATAGAGGATAAAGCGGTATAGAAAATGAATGAATGAATGAATGAATGAATGAATGTTTACTGTCCATGTTTACGCTAATCTGTAGCTTTGCATTAGAGCTGCTATTACAGCTATTAGAGCTGTAGATTAAATTGATTATGCAATTTAATCGCTCTTTCTTTCTTTCTTTTTAACAGACAAGTTTTCAAATCCGTTCCGATTTAGACTTTCGAAACCCTACAGTTTTGAGGAAAATTATTACATTAATGAGTAGTTGACATGTCCAACACTGCCACCTGGTGGACTGGAGGGTGGAGCGTGGGACTTGAAATTACTTTTTTTTTTTTTTTGTAGTCTTTAATACTTCATAATTTGTAAGAAATATACCTGCTTGAGACAAACCAGACATTAACATTAGTACTATTGAACTCACAGCTCTAATGTTTATCTGGTGGTGTTTTTTGTTTGTTTGTTTTGTTTTTGTTTTTGTCCTGCCTTATTGTTTCTAGATTAAAAGGGACTTGTAGTGAAGTCTAATACAAACAGGATGATCAGCAAGAGAAAAACAGTGACATTTTCTATTAGATGTTTGTAACTTATAGAAAGGAGTCTCCAGTTCAAGCTCTGACAGTCGGTTTTCTGTCACTCTTCAGAAAAAAAAGAGGATGACATAAGTGAGGACTTGTTTTGTGGATGTTGTAGAAATCTTTGTAATATATTTTCAATTATATATCATTTTGCACAAGTATGTTAATCAAAGTGTATCTCATATATCAAAAATATCCTAATCAAATCAACATGCAACATAATTTAGGCCTCCAAAATGTTCATAGGGACACATCTTATGGGCGGTTCATTAAATTCTCTTAAAATCTATCTATCTATCTATCTATCTATCTATCAATCACAGGTTTTTATGCCACATGCCCTTTCTGATGCAACTCTTCCATTTTATCCGTGCTTGGGCTTGGCATCTACGCTACTGGGCAAAAGTCTGTCTGAAAGCAAGGATGTCTGGAAAAAAGTGTCTACATTAAAAAATATTGTAAAAAGCAGTAAACAGTAACTAATGAAATAAAGGCAATAATCGGTGATGTCCCTTTGTTTAAAATATAGTCACAGGTACAGTGTGTGCAGGAAATGAGCTGCGTAGTTTTTTTTTTATCTATCTATCTATCTATCTATCTATCTATCTATCTATCATAAGGTTTTCATTTATTAGTCATGCACACACACACATACACACAAACACACTCTCACACACATTGCTCATATTGCTTATATCCCACTATAAAGATCATCGGTCCGCTCTGCAGCTAGAATTGTTTTTTTTTTTTTTTTATTCATCAAATATGACTAAAATCGAACCATGATTTCTGTAGAAATATTTTAAAGCTGTAGTCACTAGTAAGTGGCCTTTTCTCCAGAGGGTCTGGACGCATTTGTGAGGACAGCAGTTACATTCCAGTCCTGAGGGACAGCTCGGATTCGACGCACTCGGTCGAGGACACACTCGGGTAGCTGTCAGGATAAACAAACAGGAAAGGCTGCTGTTGGGTCTGAGGCCAATTTAACACCCCATGAACACGCCGGGCGCGCCAGGAGAATTTTACAGCATGTGCTCCGGGAAGAGCCGGAGTATCTAGAGCAGCGGCTCACACACACATCACATTTGTTTTGGACCGTTTGTGAAAAGATAACACGATACCTGCGATATCTCACTTTCCGATTTAGTAAGTTATGCGCGATGATGACGACAGAGAATCGCTTTTAAAATTAGCTCATAGATCTGAGCGGCACGATAGTACAATCATGTGATGGGTGGCTGCGAGAGATGAGCAGGAGACCAGACACTAACATTGTGTGTGTTTGCACAGGATCACCCAACCACAACGGGAAAACCTAATACGTCTTTTTCATCCTGACGTGGTTTTCTGTTCACTACGGCTGTAAAAAGTGTTTACTTGAGTTACTGTTAGGATGATCCGCACAACGTCTTGGAGGATTTATTTTGTATTCTTTATCCTCTATAAATGTTTTTTTTTCCCTGAAAGACCTCATGATCTCGTCCGTGACCTCATATGATTGAGTGCTCATAAACCAGGTCTCAGTCCCAGAAGGCGCGCCGCCGTGCATTAACAGATCTCCCTGAAGCGCTCAGCCCTCGTTCATTACATTCGCCAGGCCGCCTCGTTAACGTGTAAAGTTCCAGACGCATTTCATTAGCTTGGCTCATGAGCGCGCTACTTGAAGATTATTGTCGTCTTATAACTGCATAAACAGCCTGTCGGGCGCTATTTCTGTATCTGTTTATGGTGGTGACCTTCTGATAAACAGCCGCTAAGAGAATTATTGCTAAATGTTCAATACACAGCGAATCACACACACACACACACATATCGCAGATCGAACGCTCACATCCGCTCTGTTTAGTTCAGTTGTGTTTGTGTTTGACGTTACTTTTAATGATTATCATTTTCACAAATGTATTAAATTTATTATTTAAGTTATTCTTTTTGGTGATTTGAGTCATTTTGCTTATTTCACTAAAATGACTTCAGTCTTCTGTTTAACTTCTCTTTAAACTTAAATACATGCTAGATACTTCAGATCACAACAGACTCTTACACAGTTTAAACACTGTCGGTTTATTTCAATTAAAATGCATGCAGACTTTTCCCTGATTTTGTAAATTTCTTTTTTTATGAAGCGACTCAGAAATTGTGATTTGATTCACTTTGTACGTGGTGGATGATTTCCTCTGTGTGTGTGAAGCATTTATTGTGTTTAAAAACTGCATTCTGAAAGTGCCCTATGACCCTTCAGTCACATGTCCCGGGTCCCAACACACACACTTGTCCTGTCAATCACATACACACACCGACCCACAGCACGGGCTCAGGCAATCTTGTCTGTACAATTTTTAGTCCTTAAGGAATTCACAACTTAACAAAGACATGTAGCAGGCTCTTTTCGGATTAAGTGTGTGTGTGAGTGTCGAGAAGGCGGCATTAAAGTTACAGACTCTCAGACACTCTCTGTCTCAGGATCTCAGACTGTCAGGCTCTTGAGTTTTCGGTCTGTTCAACACTCGGCCCCTTGAACTCTCCAGTTGCCAGGCTCTCAGACTCTCGTCTACTCAGATTCTCAGACTCTCAGATTCTCAGACTCTCGTCTACTCAGATTCTCAGACTCTCAGATTCTCAGACTCTCGGGCTCTCAGGCTGGGATTCAAGACTAAGTTCAACATAATTCCTTCTTTCTCTGTTTCTTTTCCTTCATTCATGCTTTCTTCGTCTCTCCCCACCCGCAGTTTGTGCCTAGGAAGCCGGGTCCTGGGCGCGTCGTGCATATCTGTAACCTCCCCGAGGGCAGCTGCACTGAGAACGATGTCATTAACCTGGGCCTCCCTTTCGGCAAAGTCACCAACTACATCCTCATGCGCTCCACACACCAGGTACGACACCGCCACAGCATGTGGTCATTTAAACCACGTTCCTGATGAAGAAACGAATAACTTTTATTTTAAAAAATGTGATATTTATAGCTATATATAAGTGCATTAGCATAGTATAATAAATGAAATCATTATTTAAAAACTTAGGTTATCTTTGTGCGATATTCAAATTAGTTTGATGATTTGAATCTTTTAAGTGAAACAAACCACAACCAAGGAAGGGGGGGCAAATACTTTTTCTATCTATTTATTTCAGTGCAGTACTATTTTTTGATTGTTTACTTGGTCTCAGTGTTCACACTCAAAGCCAGCGCTTATTAACACTAGTGTGTGTGTGTGTGCTGCTGGCTCGGGTTGGCAACAGACCCAAACACCATGTGATGTGTTTTTACAGATGATGTCTCACTCAGCTTCTCCTTTTTATTTTATAGATTTTTTAAAATCTCATATCTCCTAACATCAGCCAGATCAGATTGAGTTCCTCCATTTAACGAGAGCGTGTAAACGCAGAGTGCTGATTTGCCTCGAGATTTACAGCTCTGGGAAAACCGACACGCCCCAAAGATCTGTTGTGCTAATCCTTTAACAATGTGTGTGTGTGTGTGTGTGTGTGGGTGTCTCATTTCCAGGCTTTCCTGGAGATGGCATATGTTGAGGCGGCCCAGGCCATGGTGCAGTACTACCAGCTCCATCCAGCCACCATCAATGACCAGAAGCTCCTCATCCGCATGTCCAAGAGATACAAGGAACTGCAGCTCAAGGTAAGGAGGCTCACATCACATTAAATATCTTTTAGTGTATTTCGTTTAAAACGCAAGAAAAACCGCTGTTGTTTTTTTTAATGTGTGAACAAAGAAACCTGGTAAAGATGTGGAGTCCATCATCCAGGACATCAACTCTCAGAGGGAGCGAGAGGAGCTGCACGAGATGGACCGGTAAGAGAGAAGATTTATCTAAATAAGGATTAGTAGAGTTATTTTTAATAAATACTATCTTAAGGGGGGTGGTGAGCGGCTAAGGCTCTATGTTGATGATGTCGGGATCTGAAGGTCCGGGTTCGAGCAATGGTTGCCAGACCCCCTACTACCCAGCCATTGGATGCAGTGCTGGACCCAAGACCAGTTAGAATAAATGGGAGGGTTGCATCAGGAAGGGCATCCGGCATAAAACCTGTGCCAAGTTGTGTGCAGATTAAAACTTTAAAACTTTAACTGAATAGCCTCCGAGGGGCGCAGTGGTAAAGTGCTCGCCCTATCATCCGGAGATCGCGAGTTCGATGCTGTAACCTCTTACAGCCGGAGGCCTAGAGAGAACTGATTAGCCGACCTCTCTCAGTGGGGGGTGAGAGGTATATTAATCACGGCTCTGCAGCCAATCAGGGGCATCTGAGACTTCACGCACGCGGAAGGAGCGGATAGCGCTGTCCTCCGAGTATGTTACGCCGCCCCCAACGGTGCGTGAGCGAGCAGTTTGAAAAGATGTGGTCAGTTGGCATCACGTGGTTTAGTGGAAACATCGACCCTCCCAACTGAGTGGTAGTAGTAGCTTAATGTGGAGCGCCCTAGTGACGGGGAGAAATTGGACACTCAAATAAATTAGGGGAAAAAATTCTAAAAAATAATAATATAAAAGAACTTTCAGTAACATAACCACAAGAACCCATTATAATCCCTATATTGGGTTTATGACTCAAATTCCAATATTAATCAGTTGTCATATTTCCAAGGATTATTATTTATTCATTACGTACATCATGTAAAATTTTGTTTTTGTATTAAAAACTTAAGCTAAAGGCTAACATGGTTTCCGCTCAGACACGTGTGCTTAGTGTAACACCCTTAGCGAAAACACGCTTTACACCTCCTTCTAGGAATACACAAGCTCACATATCGCTGTAATCAGTTTCTGTGAAGGATTCAAACCTGAAGTCTGTGGACAAAATGCTGCTCAGGAGACCACATCTTCTGTTGACCACAAGTTTTGTGCTGGAGCACCGTAGCAAAACCAGTCTTGTCCGTGAATGCTGTTCGGGTCTCCTATGAAACTTTTAGAGACTAAATAAATGAACCAGGTGACGTGTGACCCCTCGAAGTTTTACCAAGTGTTTGTGTTTTATAGGTATCCCTCAGAGAGGGCACGTTCACGCAGTCCCGTCGCTCGCTCCCTGACTCCGCCCTCACACAGCCCAAGCTTCACATCCTGCAGCTCCACACACAGCCCCCAGGCAGCGCCCTGGATGAACGGCATCGGCCCAGGGCGAGGGACGTGGGATTGGACGCCGCGTGACAGGGACGAGTGGCGGAACGACGAGGACGACAGGCCTAACGAGCGCAGGAAGCCCTACCTGAAACCGCCAGATGAGCACAGTAGGGAGCGGTATTTCTCCTCCCACCATCCCGCCGACGATTTGTATAAGAAGGAAAAGCTCTCACGTGCGTCCCAGCACCAGAGACACGAAGGGAAGTTCAAGAGGCGAGACGGAGGCGGGGATCATCACCGGAGCAGACATTCGGAGTCCGAGCTAACAGAGGACGGGCGAGGCAGGAGGTCGACCAGGAGGCACGAGAGGGAGGAGAGAGAGTCTAACAATCACGTACGCTACAGGACACGTTACTCACAATAGTTTGGTCAAAACTAGTGTTTAAATAAGGATTTAATATTGTCTGGTTTGTGTGTGTGGGATCCACAGAAGGAATCTACAGAGCACCGAGCCAAAGACAGATCGTCGTCTCCGCACAGCAGCAAACCTACAGAGCCCAGTGAGGGCGAGCGTGACCGAGAGAGCGAGGTTCCTCTACCACACACATGACATGCAATCCAGAAAACAGAAACCTATCTTGTAGAGTTTTTTTTCTCTTTATTTTTTAAATTTTATATCACTTATGCCCAGGTGGATGAGTGTGGAAGTGGTGAGGAGACAGAGGGCGAGTGCTGGTACCCCAAGAGCATGGAGGAGCTGGTGACGGTAGACGAGGTGGGAGAAGAAGACGACTCCATTGTCGAGCCCGATCTCCCCGAGCTGCAGGAGGAGGAACGTGAAGAGGAGGAGCACAAGGAAGAGGAGGAGCCCACGTCGGCAAAGGAGGAGAAACAGGAACCGGTACTGGCTCCGGAAGCTGTTCAGGAAGAAGCGCCGGAGTCTGGGTGCGCTGAAGCTCCATCCTCTGACATCTCCCTCGTCCACGATGAGGAGGTAAAAAGTGAGATAGAGGAGGCGAGAGAGCCGTGTGTATCTCTGACACACACAACAAAAACAGACAGCACGCCCGAGAGTGTGTGTCAGATGGACAAGGTGACGGACAAACACACGGGCAGCGAGACGCCAAGTACTGGCGAGGTGGAGAAAAAGGAGACACAGCATTTGGAAGAGAACCAGAAAAGAGGTACACACAAGAAAGTACGTTATACAATAAAGCAGATTGGATGTAGATGAATGTACACGAAACTATATTGTTATACTGATATTATACACCAAAAAAACTAAAAAATCTATTCCTCCCAGCCCCACCGGCTCTACAGCTAACTTTATCCTTCAGCTTATAGTTTATTTAAATAGATTCTGCCACAGTCATGTTTCGTGTCCTTTACTTACCCGTCCTGTTTATTTTGGGAAGACTCGCTTATTAACGTTATTAAATCTAAAATAAAACCAAGGTATAAATTTGATCTCTCCTCGCCTCCTGCCTCTAAACGGCAGTTCCTTAGTGCTCTCTGGCTCAGACGTGAAGTACTGAATCGAGCAATCTCTCTTCCACTAAAATAATCCGCCATCTCCAGATCTGATTCGAGGGAGGGTACAGAAATAGACGGAGACTGCCAAGCAAACATTCTGCCAAAATACAATCTAATCAAACTTTTTCATTAGGGCTGACAATGTTATTAATTAACACGTGATTGATCAAGAAATTTTGTCACATTACTATTTTTAACGAAAATTAATTTTATAGAAAAATATTTGACCATAATGGCTTCCCATAATCGCAGCACAGTTACCCGGCTGTGTGTAATAATGGCACATTTAAAGCGCATCATAAGATGACTGAGGGAGCATCACCAGGTCTGCTGAACAACAAGTTTCATTTTAAAAAAACTTCTAGATCGAGAGATTTTACTTTAACATTTGTTAAATGTTAATGTTTGATATATTATAAAATCTGTTTTCTTTAACCAATTTGTCATGCATTTCTATATTGCAACATTGTACATCTATAATACACGGAAATCTAAGTATTTTAAAATTGCGATTAATCATGATTAATCGTGATTAATAACAGTCTATGACTGCAATTAACTAGATAATTTTTTTTAATCGATTTCTGATTTCAGACACAGTTCAGCAGATTTCACAGCCAGCGAGTTCGCCACAGAGGACAGGTATCGAAGCTCCATCACCATCACGAGAGCAGGAGAAGATTATCAGCGAGCACAGCATCCCGTTAGGTAACTCCGCACTCGAACCCAGTCTCGGGACTCAACATCTAAAATCAGTTTTGACTTGTACAAGCATGCATTTACACCAACACATGACCTCAAATCTAAAGACACTCCTTCGACTCTGTGTGATCTGTGTGTGTGGGTGGTTCTAATTTAGGTGTGGAGTTCATTGTCCCCAGTACAGGCTTCTACTGCAAACTCTGCAGCCTTTTCTACACCAGCGAAGAGACGGCCAAGACCTCGCACTGCCGGAGCACCGTCCACTACCGCAACCTGCAGGTCTGAACCCAATCCATACTAGACATAACCTTGACATATTAAATAATCTTGGGTCCAGCTAGTAGGGAGCGAAACGTAGACACCGCGGCGTCGGTTCAAGCTGATGATTTCCAAAAGACAGAGGTCAAATGATGAGTATTAACTATCTGCGCCAAACACAAGTGAGCAACGTGCATCCAAGTGGCTTTGTGTCAGCTGGGTAAGATAAGTAGGCTGATAACAGTAATGGCATGCTGAGAGCTCGGAGACAGATTTCATTACCCGACCCATCAATACACCATGCCGTTATTAGTTATGACAGGACATACTCAGTGGGCTAAAAGTGGACCCGAGGGTACGACTCAGAGAGGACACTCGGGCTGAGACAAAAACAAGCCTGAACATATACATATAGCAATAACACAGAATACAAGAAACACCAAACTGAATAATTTCACTTTACAGCAAATATACGCTACAGTAAAAAAAAAAAAAACGGTATTAGCCCCTTTCTGATTTTTTTTAAATTATTTTTTCTATCATACTTAAATGATTTAGATAATCAAACAAATTGTATTATTACGTAAGGACAACCCGAGTGAATACAAAATGGATTTTTTAAATTATTATTTTATTTATTAAGGGAAAAAAACTGTCCAAACCTGTCTGGCGCTATGTGAAAAAGTAACTTCCCCTAAACCTAATAACTGGTTGTCTCACACTTGGCGGGAACAACTGCAGTCAGGCATTTGCGATAACTGGCAACAAGTCTATCACATCGCTGTGGAGGAATTTTGGCCCGCTCTTCTTTGCAGAATTGTTTTAATTGACTGAACATTGGAGGGTTTCGAGCATGAACGATCTGTTTAAGGTAATGCCACAGGATTTAAGTCTGGACCATTCAGAGGTGGACTTCCTGGTGTCCTTTGGATCCTTGTCCTGCTCCTGTACATAACTCAAGTGCGATTGAGCTTGAGGTCACAAACTGATGGCCGGACTCCTTCGGGATTTTGTGGTAGAACGCAGAATTCATGGTTCCATCAATTATGGCAAGTTCTCCAGGTCTTGAAGCTGCAAATCAGCCCCAGACCATCACACTACCACCACCATGTTTGACTGTTGGTATGATGTTCTTTTGATGAAATGCTGTGTTAGTTTTATGCCAGATGTAACACCTTTTTCCCCATCAGTCACAAGAATATTTACCCAAATGTCTTGGGGGTAATCAAGATGTTTTTGGTAAATGCCAGACGAGCCCTTGTGTTTTTTTGGGTCAGCATTGGCTTTCGCCTTGGAACTCTGCCACGGATGGCATTTTTGCCCCCAGTCTCTTTCTTATTGTTAAATCATGAACACTGGCATCAGCTGGCAGTAATCAGGCCTGGGTGTGGCAGGTGAAATTTAACTCAGTTTGCCAAAAAATATGGTTTATCACAGTTCGTTAATGATTTAGCATGGGGGCAATTACTTTTTCACATAGGACGAGGCAGGTTTGGACAGCTTTTTCCCCTTAATAAATAAAATTATTTAATAACTGCATTTTGTATTTACTTGGGTTATCTTTGTGTAATACTGACATTTGGTTCACAAAAAAATGAGAAAATACTTTTTCACATCACTGTATGTATATGGTGTTTGTTTGTAAATTTAGATTTTATTTATGTTCATGGAATGAACATATTTTTCCAAATTTACATTTACATATTTAGGCATTTAGCAGACGCCATTATCCAGAGCGACTTACCTATTTTTTTTCTCATTATACATCTGAGCATTTGAGGGTTAAGGGCCTCAAGGGCCCAACTGGGACAACTTGGTGGTTGTGGGTGTGGGAAACACACACAAATGCTCATTCACACAATACGGGCAATTTGGGAACGCCAGTTAGCCTAATTCGCATGTCTTTGGACTGCTGGAGGAAACCCACCAAGCACTGGGAGAACATGCAAAGTCCATGCACACAGACCCGAGGCGGGAATCGACCCCGGAGGTGCACGGCTACAGTGCTAACCGCCTGTTGTTTAAATACGAGCTGTTTCTCCAGAATAGCTCCTCCTTTAATCCACAGCCTCAGAACCAACCGGCTTTCCAGTCCAGAATTCTTGTTTGCGCTTGGGATGGATCTGAAAAATATGAAACTTTGGAGCGTGTCATGCTCTACAGATTTTATCTTCACACATACCTCATGTGTGCTCAATTTGGACAAACTCCATCTAATGCACCTGCTGCATTCAGATGACCATGTCACATGGTTTAGGAGGTCACTTTCTGAGGTCACAGATTGCTGTGTGCCTTTTTTGACTGTAAGCCAAAGAGATGTACACACATAGCACGCCGTGGAGTGTACTAATGGAATAATTAGTGTGTGAATGTGTGTGTTCATATTGCTGTGGTATTTAGAAACCATTAGTGTGTGAAGGGCAGCAGGCGCTGACCGGGCGTGTGATCAGGATTGAATTGCCTATTAGTCCCTCTCAGACACACCTCGTTCTCTCTCTCTCTCTCTCTCTCTCTCTCTCATACACATACACACACACACACACACACACACATTGCAGGCATTCACAACATGAGGAGTAGCAGCTGCTCTGTCACTCACAGCATTGTCGGGACAGGGGTGTGAGACAGAATGAAAGAGACATGGATGGGTGGTGATGTGCTCTTATAGGAAAGGAATCAACGCATTAATGTTTATATATCCTTCTAGCGTAAGTACGCTTCATTGACGGTTAAAGAGTTTGTAGAAAGGTTATAAGGTTAAAGCTAAAATAATCTGATAATCTTTAATGTAATCAGTGATATTATTATTATTTCAGGTTGAAGCCCACGTACATGTCTGTCTGTCTTTCTGTACGGCA
>JAQQZS010000023.1:39655122-39668709 GCA_030068045.1 Platyallabes tihoni
TAATCTACTTTTATATATACTGATGTTTGAGATGTTTCATTTGCACTATGGCTCAATAAAGAATAGTCTTTATTAAACTTTAACTTTGTTATTAATAATTCCTTTAAGATTCAAGATTCAAAGAACTTTATTAATCCCAGAGGGAAATTGCTTTTGGTTATACAGTTGCTCAGATTAATTTACCGGGAAGCAAGGAAAAGTTAGATTAGGGAAAAAATATATATTAGACAGGAAAATAAAATTAAAGAAATAAAAATTTAAAAAAAATCTAAAGAAAAAGTCATAGGTCCCCACCAATGTCCAGAGCAAATCTACGCCCTTGGTGCTAATTAAACAGAATACCTGGCTGTCTCTGTGTGTGTACAGTAAACTGTGAGCTTGGCTAATTTAAATGTCTTTAGACTGTGGGAGGAAGCCCACCAAGCATGGGGAGAACAAACAAAGGCAGGAATCGAACCCAGACCCTGGAAGTGCAACGTGACATTGCTAACCACTAAGATAAACATGCCAACTGAGAGAAGAGGCCCTTGCTGTAGTTTTCTTTAAAAAAAAAAAAAAAAATTCACAAATGCATCCATCTTCCCTGTGATTTGGTACCAACCAAATATTAGCTCCACGATCACTAAGATATCTACACAAACATGTTTCATGTGTTTCAGGGCTGGGTTTTTCTTTATACTGACTTTTTTTCAACTTGGTAATTTTTGATGCCCTAATAAGTGAGTACCACTAATCTGTTTTTGGATTCTTTGCTGAGTTTGGACAGCTGTCTACGGAAATCAGCGTTAGGTCACTGGGCTTTGTCCTCTCAGCATGGGATACATGGGAAAATTGTTGTCCCATGGTAGTTTCATAATGTAGCATCAGACAATGAATTGATACAGCATTATTGCCACCTGAATTTGATTTAATCTTTTACGTTCCTCCACTGACAAAACCAATCACTTCAGCCTGGTTTATGAGTCTGTTGCTAGATGTGTCTGTTTCTACATGAGTAGTAGTTAACGTGAAGTTACATGAAGTTAAATAACTGTTAAACGGAAGCTACAGAGCTTTACCCTGTAGACACTGAAATCGAAGCAAAGATCATGTGTGCACCAAAAGTGTGGTGTGTGAACAGGCGTTTTATTTGTGTAAATAGTTCACTTGGTTGCCTCCTGGGTTGTGCGAGTGTAAAGGCTAAGACATGATACATCATGCCAGCCAACTGCATAACTTTAAATAGCTTCTCATGTGTGTGGAACTGTCACATTTAGACACTTCCACACACATGACCTCAGAGATGCTCACAACTGGCTAGTATCTCCATGTGATTGACAAGGAAGAAAAAGCATGGCCAACTTTTTTAAAGAGTTAAATTCTTAATTTCATATATCACAAGTTGCATATACTATACACTTACCAGACTCTTTATTAGCTACACCTTGCTAGTACAGGATTGGACCCCCTTTGCCTTCAGAACTGCCTTGATTCTTCATTGCATTCAGATTCAACAAGGTCCTGGAAACATTTTGTAGAGATTTTGGTCAATGTTCACATGATACATCCATGATGCACATCCATAATGCAAATCTCCCATTCCATCACGTTCCAAACATGCACTATTGGATTAAGATCTAGTGACTGTGGAGGCTGTGTGAGTACAGTGTCCTCATTATCATGTTCAAGAAACCAATTTGAAATGATTTTAGCTTTGTGACATGTGTGGCACGTTCTGATCCTGTAAAGGGATGAACACAGTAAGCAACAATACTTAGGCTGTGGTATTTAAACCATGCTGTTCATACCATGGTATGAACACCAGCCTGAACTGTTGATACAAGAAGGATGTATCCATATTTCAGCAAATTCTGAGTCGCAACTCGAAATCGAGACTCATCAGACTTGACAATGTTTGTTTATTGTGCAATTTTGGTGAACCCATGTGAACCATAGCTTCAGTTTCCTGTTCTTAGCTGAAGTGGCACATGGTGTGGTATTCTGCTGCTGTAACCCATGTGCTTCAAGGTTTGAAGTGTTGGGCATTCCCAGGTGTTCTTCAGGATACCTTGGTTGTAACAAGATGTTATTTGAGTTTCTGTTGCCTTTCTATCAGTTTAAACCAGTCTGGTCGCTCTCCTCTGGCCTCTGGCATCAGGGCATTTTCACACAGAGGTCTGTCCTCCCAGCGTATTTTCTCTTGGTCAAACCAATCTCTTTAAACCCTAGAGATGGATATGTGTGAAAATTCCAGCAGATCAGCAGTTTCAGAAATACTCAGACAAGCCCTTCTGGCACCAACAAACATGCTATGTTCAAACCTACCTAAATTGTCTTTCTTCTGGATTTTGATGCTCGGTTTGAACTTCTCCATATTGTCTTGACCATGTCTACATTCCGAAATACATTGAGTTGTTTCCATGTGATTGGCTGATTAGGTATTTAAGCAGTTAAGCAGGTGAAGCTAATGGAGTGGACAGTGAGAGGTACGTGAATCGACTGTTGATGTTCAGTAAAAAAATCAAAGAGACAGCTTGTTTGAATCAAAGAGACAGCTTGTTCATACTGTATACATCACCAATTTGACGTACTTCTCAGCAATATCCCACTTACTCAGACAAGCAAGCAGAAACGTGTTGTTTGTCAAACTGAAGTGCTGCACCTATTTATGAATCTGCAGGACGCCGGTTTTGTTCAAACCCAGCATTGAAAAATTATTAAAAAGACAGTTCTCGCAGCACGCCATGTATTTTATTTGTCCAAAACTGCCCAATTTTCCCCATTCAAGCTTATTGAGATGAGAGAACACAAAGCTTCAGGGATTATATCTCATTTTCGCTGACGTTGTTTCACGTCTGTGCGTTCCCACAACTTCCTCCCAGTGAGGAAACGAGAAAGGTTTCTGAGCAAAGTTTCGTCATTAAAACACCCCCACAGCAATTATGCCTTCTTTCTTCCATGAGGATTGAACTTTAGCATTTATATTTTCCACTTATTTTCTCATGTATTTATTTATTTATTACATTTCAGCGTGACAGTTCCCTCTGCAGATTTTACCACTTTAGATTTTCTCATCACATCTCATTGTGATCTCTGATTGGAGGAATGGTGATCTGCGGGTCGTTTTTTTATGCACAGTTTGACTTATTGACAGGATTGTTGACTGCAAGGCAATTCCTGCTGTCCATTATCAACCAAATATGGATGGATTCCCTGTTGAGTCTGGTTTCAAAAGGTTTTTTTCTATCGCCATCTCAGGGAGTTTTTCTTGAAACCCTCGCCCTCGGCTTGCTCATCATTTTAATTCATACATATTTTCTTGCACATTTCATACTCATTTACATAATTTTCTTTTAAATAACATTG
Organism: Platyallabes tihoni; assembly: GCA_030068045.1. Lineage (NCBI taxonomy): Eukaryota > Metazoa > Chordata > Actinopteri > Siluriformes > Clariidae > Platyallabes > Platyallabes tihoni. The sequence goes on from JAQQZS010000023.1 coordinate 39,658,468, forward strand.
CTTTGTGACAATACCCATTGTGAAAGGGTAAAATTTTATTGAAAAAAAAAAATTGGAATTGAACTTCGGACAGTGGTGATCAGTGACTGGTTATTGTGAACCCCGGACTCCTGCTCAAAGATATTTGATTCATTATTTTGGAAAAAAACTGCCAACACAGACTGGAGCACTACATAACTCACAGTATGGTGGCTGTATTCCACAAGTCCCCTTTAGTTGAAATATTTTGTTGGTTAAGACTTTACTATAAATCTTGTCCCGTCACAGTGTTCAGATACAGGGCGCTTTGTTACCTTCATTCTGGAGAAATTCTCATGCCAGGATGCTGCAATAATTCAAAGAATCATGTTGTGGGAGTTGCAGCGAGGTTTCGAGGATTAATCTTGAGCTACGTTCAGTCTAATTAAGTGCTATTTACATAATATGCAATCGTGCTTGGCAGTATGGACACTTCAGCCTATGGCTTGGCTCGGATAATGTATTAATTCAGATAGATATAATTATTAATTATCATGTGACCTTTGAATCTTTTAAAGGTTCAAACACTATTTATTGCTAGCTAAACAGTAAAAGCAATAGAGTTATTTAGCTCTATTCCATGCCATGCGTAAATACAGAACCAGTAGCTATGACGTCTCTTTCATCCCAGTGTACCAAGTCCTTTTCTCAAGAGCTCTCTGAAGTGCTAGATCCTGTTTCCATATAAAGTAAATATTAAATGTAATAGCATTGCCGAGAATGTGACTAACAGCTGCTGCAATGCGAGCATCCATCACGGCACTAAAAAAGGGAAAAGAAAATATTTCATGAGAGGTTCTGTTTGAGTAATCTGTCAACTAAGTAAATAAAATATGACAAAGTGTAAATCGATTTGAATCGGAATGTCATATCCTGTGCACGCAGTTACGTGAAATTACCTCGGAAACATTCTCATTTTAGAGCTTGTCAGCGTGAGGGCTGTAGTATGAGGCCAGTGAATTACAGAATTTAGTTTTATTTAATAATTTATCCCCCCAGCAGACTGTTGTTTAAAAAGCTCAGAAAAGAAAACAAGCCAAAAAACCCTGATGCAAGAATTATTAAAACAGTGGGCAGGTTTACCGGGAGCTTGTTGTATAACCATAATAAAAGTTTTCTTCTTGTGTTCCATCACATGCTGTTTTTCCATCATGCCCTTGTTGACTTCCACTTATGACTCAGAAGTGTTTTTCAAACAGCATGCATTTTCATTTCGTACGCCAGCACAAATTAGGTAAAGTCAAGTAGATGGAATGCGTGTTTCCTTTTTCATATTGTCTTTAGCTATAACACGGGAAGCTTTTTTGTTTAAGATAAAATAAGATATACCTTTATTCGTCCCACAGTGGGGAAATTTCTTAAATTTCTTAAATTTTTATCGGTATGGTCAAATTGATTTCTGAGTGCCTCAGAAATACTCTTCAGAGAAAGTCATTAAAGAATAAAATTCACAAGAAAATCATTGTGTTAGACTAAAGTACTAAATTTTTTTGTCACTTTTAAAAAGCAATCAGTCTTGTGACTAAAGTTATCTAGCAAGTTCTCTTGTTCTTTGATGAGCTTAATGCTTGGACAGAGCTAACAATAAACAAGCTTTCCATAGTGTTTTTCCTTCTTTGTCACCACAACTTTAAGGTAAAGGGTAGCTGAGTGTGTTGTTTTGCTAATATTTTGCTAGCGTGTTAATTAGTTGATGTGCTAAGTAGCTGAACTAGCTAACAAAATGATTTGGTAAGTAAAAAAATAAAGAAGCAACAAGTTCTTACATTTCTATTCAGACAGAGCTCATTGTCAACTGTTCAGGAAGGACAGACTACTTAAATGGGATCAACTCACTGGCTGGCAAAATTCATTATTTAGGCATGTAGTTGCCACTGTGTGTGTGTGTGCCCAAACAACAAATGTGAGAAAAAAAGAAGAAAAAATCCCTAAAACAAGCGAATTAGATTTTTCCCCTAATATGACCTCATTTAAGAAGAGCACCTCCCCCAGCTTGTTCCCAGCTGTGCTGTTCTCTGGAAGGGCGTGGATTGGCAGTAGCTCATTTACATAGTCATTCTGTATTTGAAGTAGGAATGAACTAAAATGAGTGTGGTGAGAGGGAGTTTTGCACCTGATATTAATCATTGGTTGTAATTTAGGAGAGTATAAAAGGGTGTTGTGCCGTGTGCGAGAGTTATGTTTGGTGATCTGTACTTTGGTTACTTGTACATCTAAATGTCATTATTTAACTAATCGCGATCTTCTTTGGCGAAGCCGGCAAGTTTTAGGATCTTCATGGGATCTGAGTGGACGGATGAGCAGCTCATGTCATCCGTATGTATTTACGCTTTCTAAAGAGCTGCGCGCTTCGTGCTCGTGTACCACGAGAGACGAATGCTGCCATTTAGTTGGATTGGCTGCCAGATAGATGTGGTCTGCATCGCGCGGTAAATTGATCGGCTGGCGAGGGTGCTTTTCCCACCTGTCTTTGGCTTTGCGTTTCTCACAGCTTGGCTTGCAGTTTCAGCGCTGTTGTTTTGTTCCAGTCGACTTTTGCTCCAGCAAATTGTCTTGCTTCAGTGAACTGTTTGTTCCAGCTTAGAGTTTTATGGTTTTTCTCTGTTTTGTTTTAGTTTCGTTTTTGTCCTTGTGACGGTTATTCTTTTTGCTTTTCTTTTTGTTTGTTTCTTTCTTTGCCTTGCCTTTTCCAGCAGCTCTTTGCTTTGCTTGTCCTGCTGCCTTGGGCTGGCGTGTTTATATTTTGTTTTTTTCGTTGGTGCTGCTTTGCTTGGTGTTGTCGGCCAGTGCTCTAGTACAAACTTCCGCTGGTGGATTTAGTTTTGGTCCTCCAAGTTTGGAAGTTGCTTTGCAGCTACATTTTCCTTTTTTTCCTAATTACTATTTTTGTAATTAATTTTGTTCTTTGTTTATTTACTTGCTTTTCTTCTCTTTTTAGGAGCTGGGAATGGGGAGAAGGCAGGCTAGCTGCTTATAGAGTGGTGTGCTCATGTTTACACAGCATGGAGTGGTATTACATTTTCACTAGTGTGAGTGGTTTGGTGCACGTGTGATAAGGGGAAATTTTATTTCCCGATATAGAGAAAGTTACACCACACCACACCGCCACATGAGCTTGAGGCATTAACGAACACACTTTAGGACAGCTGTGAGACCTGTTTTAACATAAAGAAATGGTAACATATGGGACCTTAATACCCCTATCTTACCTATGAGATGTGGTGTTATGCACCGTGAGCTGCTGCGATTGCCCGCTGACTTTCCACTGACGTTCCGCAAAGTTCTGCAAGGACCGCAAGGTTCCACGAGGACCGCCAAAAAATTAAACATCTTTTATTAAACGTTAGTGTGTGCCCTGCGATGGATTGGCACCCTGTCCAGGGTGTACCCCGCCTTGTGCCCTAAGCCTCCTGGGATAGGCTCCAGGTCCACGCGACCCTGAATAGAGGATAAAGCGGTATAGAAAATGAATGAATGAATGATTATTAAACGTTTGAAAGATGGAAACGTACTCACAGCGCCAAAACTCACAGTGAATAATAATGAACCGTACTTACGGCCACCACGCAAAACCATGTAGTTGAGATAGTGGAATTAATAACCAGTTTTCAGAGAATAGACTCCTTGGGTTTTGATACATGGATCTACAATACCGTAAGTGCTCTATGGTCCACCTCAGATGAAATCATCCAACTCAGATGATGATATGAGGCAAACTACTGATTTTTGTTGAATTTGCAAATGATAAATTATTACTATTTGTACATTTTGTAAATAAATCTGTGTAAATAGAGTTCTTCTAGTACTGGTGACTATTTAGACTTTATAGAGATTGTTTACATTATTGCCAGAAGTAGAGGGAAAACCTAGCCAGGCAAGTTTGATTTGGTACAAAAGCATGGAAGTCATAACCTTTTTCATTTTAGCTCTCCTGTTATGACAAAGTGAGCCATTTGATTGGCAGCGCGAATGAGGCATAGTTTGGTCAACACTAGGATTTGGTGATTTGGCTAACTTTGATGTGGCTTACAAAAGACATGATTGAAGTGTAGCACACTTGAGTTAACTTATATGGAATTTTCAGAGTGGAGCATGGAATTGATGGTCAGCGCATACAGATGGTAAAGCACAATGAGACGAACAATGCACATCCGAACCACTTCATTGATGCCACTTGACTTTGGCTGTCACGAGCTGGCTTTCAGGGACCACGCCGAGGGTGGCAATTCTGCCAAGTTAATTGATGTGTAACCCAGGTTTGACAATATCTCAACTATTCAATTCCAGTCATCTCATTGATTCACTGAAATGTCCTATTCCATTCAAAATTATTAAATTTCTGTCATTTCAGCCTTGATTCCTTGACAAAATTAAACTGGCAAGTCGGTGAGACAACTAACATGTCATGTCATGCGTATCTGTCTATGTTAGTGTGGTATGTAGATGCTATGGGCCAAATTCAGGAGTGATTGATTGGATTTTCTGGAGTACAGGAGGAGGACCTGCCTAATCTTTGCTGTTTTAATGATCACATGCAGCGCTACAATTACAAAGACAACCATATGATGGGGCTGCCATGTCAAGAAAATTAAAGGAATGGCCCCAAAGGCAGAGGTTTACACTGCTATGCACACAGATTTGCAATACTCTCTGGGTTTGCCACTTCTGCAGGTGAGTCTGCAGGATGCTCACGGTTGCCAAGAAATGATCCTGCTCGATAAAACTTCACATCATGATAGCAAGCACTGTAGCAAACATATACAGTGCGCTTCTGCAGAATTTCTTTTTATGATTTTATAGCAAGACTCCATACAGGAAAAGGACATACTTAATGCTGCATACTTAATACTTAATGCTTAAAGTTTTCATAAGAACACTGAATAAGATTTTTGAGTTTGTTATCATGTAAACAAACCTTTTCATCATCTGAAGTGGTCTTTGACATAGTGCAGCAGAAAGTTATGGATGTTATTTACATTTAGCAGACGCTCTTATCCAAAGCAACTTGCATTTTTTAAAAATCTGAGCAGTTGAGGGTTAAGGACCTTGCTCAAGGGCCCAACAGTGGCAACTTGGTGGTTGTGGGGTTTGAACCTGGGATCTTGTGAACCATAGTCCAATGCCTTACCCACTGAGCTACTCCTGGCTACCCCTACCCCTGTTATCTTACTCAAACATACTGTACTGTACACCTACAGTAAAAGTCTTCTTGTGTTTGTAAATCTTCTTGCGTTTGTATGAAAAATAAAAACATTTCACAATAGATCGAGAAAAATTATAATTTTCCCAATCTCTAAAGTATGCGATTCCTGGAATTAACCAGTCTGCAAAAATGTGGTGAAATTGTTTCCTGTGGAGGCTTTCCAAAATTTGTGATAAAAAAAGTTATGGCCATATCACCATGATTCAGGGAAACTGAAATTCCTATACTCTGATCACGAACTTCAAGGCAACGGGGGAAAGTGTTTTTTTACTACTCCTGGGACACAGGAGTTGGGTAAAGCAATGCCTTAGCTATATAAGCTAATGTCTTTATTTGCTACCATTGGAACTATATCATCAAGCAAAGAAAGGATTCTCTCCTGCTTAAAATGGATAAAGTCATCCTGTTTGAGTAACCTTTCTCTACTGGCTATTGAAAGGAAACTGGTCAAATATCTGGGAGTCCCTGTTGGAATAAAAGTGTAATCGACCAGGTCCTTGAAAAAGAAAGAAGGATAGAATTCACATTTAAACAGCAAATGTAGTAATTGACTTTTATTTTTTTTAAGTATGCCTAAACTGGGCTTCACCTATTACAAATACCACTAGCTGCCACTGATCCAACTACAATAGACTCTACAAAAATACTACTAAATAGCTTATTTTTTAATGGGGATAATTACTTCCAAATGTGAAGTGCAGTAGACTTCTAGAGCAAGTAATGGACACAGCTCTGGTCAAATCCCTTATACATTTTCCAAGACCAAAAGCCAACTACACCTAACTCCTGCTGAATCAAATCATCACACCTCCACGGAGTGACCGCTTTATAGACTTTCTGATCTATATTTATTTTTTTTGCCTGAATTCCTCAGTTGAGGAGTGTGAGCCCGTGAGCTGATTCGCTGATTAAACTCCCGCTCATACAGTCACCTGCTACCTGTTCTTTCACACCAATGTGGCAAGGTCCAGACCTCCAAATGAGCTCCAATGCTCACCGAGCATGCTTCTCCTATTGAACTGAACAGCAGGAAGCTTCCAACTGGAATGGTAATGGAGGAAAAAAAAAAGCTGGATGAAAAATTTGAATCGTGCTGATTTAAATTCAGTACAAAAGATGCTGCAAGGGCTTTAATGAGTGTCTTAATGACAAGGAACTCTTTGTTCTGTTTTCTTTTTTGATAAGTCTTCCATTTCGTTTTTATTTATTGTTTATTTTTTTATCAGCTTTATAACATGCTGACTTGTCACGTGGATCTTCCACAATGTTAAAAGTAACCCTAATCGGATAAAGCTTGACATGTCGTTCTTTACTAAATAAAAATTGCAATGATTGGCAAATTGCTGTGGAATGAAAGGAACAAAAGCCTTCAGGACATGCTGTTATTGGAAAATAATCAACTTCCCAGTGAGCAGTGACTCAGCTTCACATCAGACCACATCCTGTCCCCATGAGTTTTGTTCCTTACATAACTCAGTGTACTGCACCTACATTTTCCTCCAATATACAATGTGCTTTCATTTCGAAAGAAAAGAAACAATCCATGGCGCTATTTAAATGCAAAGCCATATGCCGATTCGCTTCAGTTACTCTTCCACCACCTTCATGTTCGTGATGATCTCCCAGATCTACATCCAGACGTCGAGCACTGGCTTGAGCTGAGGATGTTTTTTGCTACATCAGTTAGTCTTGAGATATTAAGAGACTATAGGCGACAGGACGAAGAGCTAATGTGATTTTTTTTTATGCAGAGCAGTCTGCACCGATTGCCTTTGATTCATACCATAATTTGACATTTTGCTTTGACAGGTGAATGACACGGTGGAAAGGTATTGCAAATTAGCCACATAGCCATAAATTGAGCAATCCAGCAGTGACATGACAATCAATTATGGAACAGAAATATGCTTATTGCGAGCTCATCAGACTCAGGTTTTTCTAGCTTGTGTGTGTGTCATTGTTGGCATTCCTTTTGAATGAAGCAGACCATTATAAAGAATGGCGGTCAATTAAGAGCATTGTCAAAGCCCCAAAGGTCAGCCTGCAGCAACCTCCCAATGCTGTTCAGACCTGAGTGCGATTGTGTTAATCGATAGTGTTGCTAATATTGAAATATTCCTGTGTACAGAGAGAGACAGAGTGAGTACAAAAGAAGTTTTGTTTACGTCTACTGTATACACGCACTGACCTCATTATTATATACACCGCGCTAATACAGAGTTTGACCCCCTTTACCTTTAGAACAGCCTTAATTCTTTGTGGTATTCAAATTCAACAGAGATTCAAGTGCTGAAAAGATTTCGGCCCATATTGACATAGTAATAGCGTCACAGTGATCCAAGAAAATCTCCCTCCAAACCATTACATCACCACCACCAGCCTGAACCGTTGATGCATGGCTGGATGGATCCATGCTTTTATGCTGTTTATGCCAAATTCTGATCTGACTATCCAAATGTTGCATGAGATATCGAGAAGAATACCTCAGTAGTAACAAGATGTTATGTGAGTTACTGTTGCCTTTGTATCCGCTCGAACCTGTCTGGTCGTTCTCCTCTGACCTCTGGCATCCACAAAGCATTTTCACCCTGAGAACTGCTCTCACTGGATATTTTCGCTTTTTCAAACCATTCTCTGTGAACCCTAGAGATGTTTGTGTGTGAAAATCCCAGTAAATCAGTAGTTTGGAAAATACTCAGATCAGCCTGTCTGGCACCAACAACCATTCCACGTTCAAAGTCACTTAAATCACCTTTTTCCCCCGTTCTGATGCTTGGTTTGAATTTTAGCATATTATCTTGACCATGTCTACATGTCTAAATACATTGAGTTGCTGCCATGTGATTACCTGAAGAGATATTTGAGTTGACAAACAATGGTTCAGGTGTAACTAATGCAGTGGCCAGTGAGCGTATGTTTTAATTTGAATTATACATAAAAGTAAATGAATGAAAAAAATTAAGGAAAGCAAAATTTTTGCATGATGAACTGACAAACAGAAGAGACATAGACGACAGATAAATGAATTGACAGACATGAAATACAGAGATTGACAAGACAGATGAGCCACTTGGACAGACAAAGAAGTAGCTGGCTATTATCTTGTTCTTATCTCCACATGTTTCCAGTATGTGCATGAGTGAGTGTATATCTGTGTGCATCCGGGAGGTCTGACGGATCTTATGCACTGCTTGATGGCACATGAGTGTGTTCACACACACTGGATTCCTGCTGGCTCAGAGCCAGGGCTAGTTTGGACAGTTTCCACTACTCCAGCTGCTGACTTTCCTCTCAGGACCTGACTCTAATAAGTGGGAAATTGCCATGTGGAATTGGTTGACATGCGAGGCATTGGATGAGATACACAGAGGAAAAGAGAGGACAGAAAGTAACAGAGAGAAAGTGTGTGTATGGGTGTGTATGTGTGTGTGTGAATGTGTATGTGCGTATGCGCAGTGCCTTTATATTTTTCAGTCAACATACACCAATCAGCGATAACATTAAAACCGCCTGCCTAGCCTTCGCAGCTTGGTCCTGGTGAAAGTCGCTCAGATTCTTACAAATGCCCATTTATCCTGCTTGCAGTACATCAGCGTTGAGAACAGAACATTTACTTGTTCCCTAATACATGCCTTTAAATGTACCATTGTGCCAAGATGATCAATGTTCATTTCACCTGTCAGTGGTTTTAATCTTACGTCTAAGGGATAGTTTTCCATCAATTTTTTTATTAGCAATAAAACAAAACACTTTAAAAGAACCCAGTTACAAGCATTCCGCGAGTTGCCTCTGGCATCAATGGTACATCATCAGTGGAGGCTCAGAGGGCTAAGGCACTGGGTTACTGATCGGAAGATCGCCGGTTCGATCCCCAGCTCCACCAGGTTGCCACTGTTGGGCCCTTGAGCAAGGCCCTTACCCTTTCTGCTCCAGGGGTGCTGAAGGAATTTCACTGTGCTGTACTGTATATGTGACAAATAAAGGCTTAACTTAAAAAACTTAAAAACTTTGTGAAATGGAAAGTTAGCTACCTACCACCTTGATGGTATTTGGTTTACTAGTATAAGGTTACATAGCATATTGCAATATTTCAATTATCAATCACTCTTTTAGCTAATTGGTAATGGTTAATTTGCTGAGTTGAGTAGCATTATCCGAATGTTCATGGTTCAGTTAACCACGATAAAAGCTGAATACTATTAATTTTTTAGAGCAGACACTGGTATGTTTATGAGAATGCCTCACAGTTTTATTGTTTTCCCACCACAACCAGGCATATTCATTATTCTTTAGGAGAAATTTGAGAGAAGGAAAACTCCTGTGAGCTCTATAAAAGAACCCACACTGAGACCTTCTCACTGATAGTGTTATATTTGATTTATTGGTATTGCTGGTTGGTTGCTCCTAAAGGTGATCAGAGCAATGCTGTTTCTTGTTTGTGTGCAAGTGTGTAGGTGCGTTTGTGCCGTGATGTTTGGCCCACTAGCTATAAAGGACTTGTAATTTAATAGAAGGTGCTAATTTATTGTTGTTAGGTTGTCCTAAAAGTGATTAAAACAGTGCAGGTTACCTGACATATGGTGTGTGTTTGAAAGTGTGTTTGTAGAGACATCAGGGACTATGGTGTGTGGTCGACAGAAACACTCGTAATTTAATACAGGAGAGAGATGAGTCCCTTTGGACAGACTGAAGCTGAACATTATCTAGATCTCTTCCTGTCTCCGGCGCAAAAAACTAAAGGCCACAGCAAAATCAACAACTGTTTATTGATGTACAGTAATTTCAATTACAGTTAGGAGTGGATTATTCTAACAGATTCATGGTATCATATGCACAAGGTCACAGTACTAATGAAAATGTGTTCCCAGGTGAAAAAAGGTATGCTAAGTATATTAAACCCAAGCATATTTAAGTATGCTTGCAGCAGACTAATGATTAGTATAATTGAAGTTTGCTATTTTGGAACAACTAATTTTGTACTAAGTGTATTTAAGTTGTAATTAAATTGTACAAAAGCACAA
>JAQQZS010000023.1:39679088-39690003 GCA_030068045.1 Platyallabes tihoni
TTGTATGTAGTTTTTAAAAAAAGGAAAACTACTATAAAATTTGAAAGTTATTTTCCGTAAATTTAGGACTTTTTTTTACAGTGCAGATCTTTGAAAATGAAAGCAGAATTAGCTGCACCTACGTGCTTTTAATATAAATGACTGTATTACAATAATTTTTTTCCGCCTCATACATTCCCATTTCCGTCCTATTCCCTGTGCTAATAACTCGTTTACGCAAGCTGAAATGGCCATCCTCGAAACCTGAAATGAGTTCGTACACCACACTTGGCCTGAAGCGTGTTGTTACAAACCAATATCGTTAATTTCATTCCGGGAGCTGGGCATGCACAGTGGCATGGAAAATTTGCATTTCCGCGTTGGCCTCTGGTGATTTTACATGGCAAAGTGTCAGCAACATCGTTAACATTAAAGTATGGCCACCGTGAAGCTTTTGTGTTGCTTTTTGATTAGAACTGTGCATTTCTAGTCCCTGCTTAACCATAATGAAGTTTGGTTTAAATGTTAAGGGCCAAAAATGGTAAGGCAGTGTGATACCAAGGATCTGTAAACTTACATCTGATCCCATTCAGTGAATAAACACATCAACGGCACCACCATGGAAAGGTCATTTCTATTGGTCACTTTTGTTCACATGACTTTTTATAAATGGGTCTAAATAATGAACAGAAAATGTAAAAAGGTAAAAGTTGGTTAGTTCTTGTCAATCCAGTACCACAGAAGAAGGTGTGGCTAATATGTCTCAGAGTCCCACTGGAGGCCACATTCATGCACCTGGCAGGCTCAGGGAAGGGAGTGTGGTTAATGTGCCTATGAGTCACAGTGGAGACAGTGTAGTTTATATGCCTGTCAGTCACAGTTAGTGAGGCAAGGTTAATGTAACTGTCAGTGCTAATAAAGAAATCAAGGCCTGAGTGCTAGGTATTATCAGTTAAGAATTAGTCCCATTAGTCCCATAGGTCCCAGTGGAAAAAGTGTGGCTTTTAAGTCTGTCAGTAGCAGTAAACGAGGTGTGAACTTACATGTTAATTCTAGTAAAAAATGTGTGGCTTAAGTGCCTATCAGTTCCAGTAAAGGAGGAGTGACTTATATGACTATTAGTCACAGCATGAGGAGTCGTTACTTATGTCTGTGAAATCTTAATGAACTTGATGTGGCCCCTGTTTCAATCCCTGTGAAGAAGGAATGTGCCTATCGATACTAGTGTAGGAGTTGTGGCAGTACCAGTGAAGGATGCATGGCCCGTATGCATATCAGTATCAGTGAAGGAGGCGTGGTCTATGAGCGGCTCAGTAACAGTAAAGTAGTCGTGACCTATATGCCTATCTGTATTAGTGAAGGAGGTGTGGTGTATGTGCCTATCACTATCAATGAAGGACGCGTGGCTTAATTGCCTATTAGTATCAGGAGGCTTGGGATATGTGTGTATGAGTACTGTGCCTATAAGTACTAGTGAAGGGCGGTGTGGCCTAGGTGCTTATCAGAACCAGTGAAAGAGGCGTGGCTCATGTGGCCTATGAAGTTGTCAGTCTCATATTATGTTTTTTAAAATGAAGCTAAAGAAAATGTTACTTTAAAATACAAATACAACACAGAATCATGCTCTCTTCAACATTTGTTGGATATAAATCCATTTAAAAACATTCATCAGGTAGCAAATAACTGATTACATATCAAGCCATACATCTTATCAGTGTAGGTGCAGGGGATAGGACACAGATAACTTATGTTACTTTGTCCAGAATACATGTCTGAGTACTTTTACAACCTGTTATTTCTGCCCAACTCAGATAGGTTCAGATAGTGTTCAGATAGGACACCTGGATCAAATGACCACTAGACCCTCTGGATGAGTTTATGTGTACTCATCTCATTGCTGGTATCTAGGCATCGACCTAGTGCGGTTTGCCCCATGTTTGCGCCACATGGCCGCTTTCGAAAGTCCTCCCTCTCTATCTGTAAGTATACCGGAATGACGGAGGATCATTCGGCAGGTGTGTGTACCCTCATGCTTTGAGCTGATGGGTGGTCGTGTCCTGGTTCATACTCAGTAGGTTAGGATGTTCTGTTCAGAAAACATGAAGAAGAACGTGTTGAGTGAGAGTGAGGCTAGTGCGTGGGGAGAAATGAACACACACACACACACACACACACACACACACACACACACAACAGAAAAAAGGCAAAAGAAAGACACAATGACAGAGCGAGAAAGGAGGTGTAGAGGGGGGAGTTACAGAGAGCCAGAGGACAAAAGCAGAGAGAGAGAGAGAGAGAGAGAGAGATTGGGTTGAGTGTAAGCGAGAGGAACCGCTGGAGAATGACTTAATCGAGACATAATGTTCTCCGTTCCATAGCTGTACATTTTGTATTGTTGGCTGGAGCACAACCCAGGATTTTAGAAGAATAGACACAGCTAGAAAGCACACCAGTACAACATTAGCATCCTGACTCCTGCTCTGTCACATAACCTTCTAGTTACAGGTTACCACATTATAAGGCATGTGGATTAACAAGGACATGTGTGTTGCTGGTTTCCAGTGAAGAGAATGTTTTTAATGTCAATGGGAAACTGATACAGTATGCATGAGCTGCCACTCCTGTAAGTCTCCCCAGTTGTACTGTATAATGATTAAAATATTTATTGGAATGCATTTATACAATTTCACCTGACTCTAATGTGTACTTTTCTGGATCATGTTCCTTGTTTCAGTTTGTCATACGCTGTGTGTGTGTGTGTGTGTGTGTACCTGTTATGAGTGTTTAATATCATCTCATCATGTGGAGGACCTGGGCAGGATGCACTAATATGGTTTTAGCTGCTATTAGCCTGCAGGCAGTGCCATCTAGCTCTCTCCCTGCACTCCTCTCTTTTATTCACCTCTTTCACTCTCTGTGACCCTGGACTTCCTGCTACTTTCTTTTTGCTTTTACTTGTTTTTTTTTTATTCTCTCTCGCTCTCGCTCTAGTAGGGTTTTTCTTGGAAAAAATCCATTAAACCACACTGAGACCTACACTACAATACACAACGAAAAAGCACACTAGCCTTTGTTTCATACTTTTAGAGTACATTTATGGGTCTATCCGGTAGTATGTGATGCAAAAATACTTTTCTATAACCTCCAAAAGTGGCCGCATGCATATATATACGATTAATCTCTTTTATGCCAATTTTAGAAACTCCATAAAACTAAATGGAACTTAATGGACAGTATGGACAGTACAACATGTATACAAAAGAAGGGTAAATGGAAAAGAAGGAAAAAAATAAACTTGTAGCCACACTACAGGCCATCTCTAATAACTGCTTCCATGATGAAGCCATGATCAATGAAAGCCTTGTTTTTTTTCATAACACCTTATCTTCAAATTTGAATTTGAGTTCTATGTGAAGAACAATGTCAAGATGTTTTCAGATTTCTTCTAAATAAGCACAGCAGACATGCTCATGTGCTTATCAAAGTTGAACCATTTTTGGGGCATTTTATATCGACAATACTTTCCAATTTTAAAATTCAGTTACAGTTTACCCCGACGGAAGAAGAGCCTAAGATCCGTAGACAGGGGAGCAAGAGAATTTGCTTCATCCTTTCCCTGCTCAACGGCATGTCTGTAGGTGCTGCTCATCCTGGCTCAACATCATTCAAGCCTAGGAAACCTAGTAGAGTTCCTGCAGCTGCTAAAGAGGGATAATCCTGTTGAGGTGTGCATGCTGGTCCCAGAATACACCCAGTGCATTCGGGTAGCGTTGGGGTCTCCAGGATAAAGTTGACAGGACAGCTCACTGCACAAAGCTACAACTAAGGGATGACTGCACAGAGTGCCATTGTGTCTACAGTAAGATGGAACGGCTGTCTGCACCACACACCAAGGTAAGACCAACTGCACAAAACACCAGGGTGAGGAGCATTCTCCATGCTGTGGAGGTTGGCCTGATAGCCTTTAAAGCCTCCTTCACAGCCATGCTTTCTGCACTATGCCTTCTGGAGGTCAACCTGGTGGCGTCCACACAACTGCTTCCAGCTTAGTGCCATGTTCTGTACAAGCCAAGTTATGCAGAAGCCATGCCCTGTTCTGCCAAAGCCCTATTATGTTCTGGCTGAGCCAAGCCGAGCTAAATCTCTACAAATCTGTAGCTGTGCAGACATCCAGTGTGCACCACTTGCAGGTACTGAGAACTTTGTGCTTCCAAGGCTTCCAGCTTTTAGGAAGTCTTGCTGGCACCACCTGCTTTTTTTGAAGAAGCCATTCTTGCACCAACTGATAGATTTTGGCTTAATTTACCAGTTACAGTAGTTTTGTTGATGCCCTGTCTTCATTTAGCTCATGCCAGAGGCCATAGAGATGGCCTCTCCTGTTCCAAGCTCTACCCCTAGTCAGGTTCCAGTGTGCCAAGCACCAACCTGGTGCCTGTGCTAGGTTTAGGGTCTAGCACCCTTGTCAAATATTATCCCAGCACATATGCCATCTCCCCACTGGCTGTCATGCCCAGTTCCAGTCCAGCCCGTGCACCATGCTTAGCCTCACTAAGACTTAATATGAACTTATCACAGTTCTAGGAGTCGGCATAGAAAGACACTAGGATTTGAACAGACTTTCCGAAAGAAGATGATTTAAAAAAAATTGCTTTGGCTTTTGCAGTTTAACAAATTTTAAGGAAAATGATATCAACACACCACATGACACATTATGTACCTCTCCAGCAGGCATTCCATCTCCATCTGGAAAATCACTTACAAAGTGGACAGGCATCCCTTGCAGACACCAACAACTGCATGTTGTTGATGGTCACATCACTAAAAAATGAGGTTGTCATGGTAACAGTGTCTTCTTTCAAAATTTATAGTGGGAGTGAGAGATGAAAGTGAAAGGAAGAGGCTCAGATTTCCTGCCTTCATTTGATTTGGAAAACTGTGGCTGTGCTAATAGGATATAAACACAATGGACACATTGACACAATAAATACAAATTTCCCATTATGCAATTCAGATTAACTTCAGTTTTAGCACTGACAGTGTAACCTAATGAAGTCAATATAAATGTGATTAGAACTTAACAAAAGAAGAAATAAAACTGTCTGGGTCAGGCTGTGGTAATAGAAAAAAAATCAGTAAAGTTACTGTTACTACTGCAGTGTTGATTATTTTCCCATAATAGCACACTCAAAGTATTTATTCATCTTTTAACACAGCAATTTGCAAATTATGAAGCTTTTTTTTAATTCTTAATAAAAGATGTCATAATTTTATCTGTTTATAATTGCATTTATAGTTGAGGACTTTCCTTGAAGCAAGTAAGTTTACAGTATGTTCTTAAAATCATTTCTTCAACAGGGTCCCTTTTTACTCTCTTTAGACACAGCTTTAAAACACAACTTAAGGGGAGAAGAAAGTATAACCCCTTTTGTTTTTGTAATCAGTGATTTAGGAACCATAGTGGTCAGGAAGTTAGGAGCGAGAGTGAACAGTGATTGGTAGTTAGAAGCAATAGTGTTCAGTGATTATTAGCTATTAGTGATAATGAACAGTGATTGGTAGTTAAGAGCGGTAGTGAAAGATCATTGGAATTGAGGAGCAATAGCACAGGTATTCAGTGTTTGGGAGTACGGAGAGATAGTGATCAGTGAATGGGAGCTAGGAGTGATAGTGATCAGTGCTTGGTGGTTAAGAGGGATAGTGATCAGTAATTGAGAGTTGGGATCGATAGTGATCAGTAGTTGGTTGTTGGAAGTGTAGGTAGTTGAGCAACACACTGGAGTAGAAGCTCTCTTATCTCATACTGTATAACCAGCTGTGATGTGAGCAAATACTTGTTCAAAAAAGTCTTGTTTAAAAGGTCACTAGATTTTCATTAGGTAATAAAGTCATTTAAATGGTCTAAAAATTCACCAGTTTTAGCAACAAAGTCACTTCATTGCCAGCATAATTTTTAACATCAAGTCACCACCATATAACCTCAACGGAAACTCCTCTTACTTTCAAACACATAAAGCACGTAAAGCACTTTGTGCTGAATTTTTTTTATAAATTATTATTTTACATTATAAAATATTAAATGCATGCATTATTAAATGCTATTATTATTTCAACATTACTTTTTGCTTTGAAAGATTCAAGGGACGAAAGACAAGGCTTGCTGGTGTGAAGGTTATCTGCCATCTGCAATTCTGCCTTATCCTCCCCTCATGTTTAAAACATTCTCGGTGACCCAAGAAACTTAAAGGTTATAGAATATTCAAATGATATTCACACTAAATTAATATTGTATTGTAGAAGAGTCTCATGTCCTGTTAAAAACCGAGAGTGATGGAAGCTTTTTAAATATTGAAGGGGATATTTTTTGACGTTGTAACTTTTCTGGAAACATCTAGAAAGCACAGCCACCAGGGTTGCCACCTGTCTCATATAATACAGGATATGTATTAAAAACATGATGTGCCACTTATTGAGTTAATACAGGATTTTCCTCACATTATTGTACACATGGTTTCAAACATACACCAAATCGTCACAGTGCTGAGAAATACATAATGGTGAATAAAATATAAACAATGTGGAAGTTAGAAATGATAAAGGCATTCGATTCTTTGGTGAAAAAAGAGGATTACAGCATGTGAAATACAACGTGACAATATTGACTGCGTAATAGAAACATGTGAGTTAGCCTAGCGTTAGTAGCACAGCACAAGGTACCACAAGTGTTCTAGTTTTGGTCAAACAAAGGAAGTGAGTTATGTACAAATCTTTTTTACTCAATTTAACTCTAGTGCAGCAGAACGGTGGTGTAATGGTTAGCACTGACACCTCGTACCTCCAGGGTCCAGGTCCGATTATCAACTTCCGGTCTGTGTAGAGTTTACATGTTCTCCCTGTGCTTGGTGGGTTTCCTCCAGGAACTCTGGTTTCCTCCCACAGTCCAAAGACATGCAGATTAGGGTAATTGGGGTTCCCAAATTGCCTGTAGTGTGTGAATGAGCACGCATCTGTGTGTGAACTGAGATAGATTGGCACTCTATCCAGGGTGTACCCCACCTCATGCTCTAAGTCTCCTGTGATAAACTCCAGGCCCCCTATGACCCTGAATACAGGATAAAGTAGTAAAGATGACGTGAGTGACTCTGATCTGATTGGCAGAACAAACAACCAAAAAAATTATTGTACAAGTAACTTTAACATTTAACTGTTATAGTCATCTGCGATGGATTGGCACCCTGTCCAGGGTGTACCCCGCCTAGTGCCTGAAGTCTCCTGGGATAGGCTCCAGGTCCCCCGCGACCCTGATCATAGGATTAAGCGGTATAGAAAATGAATGAATGAATGAATGTTATAGTCATGAAATTAAAAATTACAAAAATAAACAACCAACTTGGTCAAGGTGAACAAACTGTTAAGCAAAAATGTGGACAAGAATGAAAACTTAATGTGGGGACACAACTAAACAATTGAACTATAAAAATGTTTAAATTAACTAATGCATCAAGCGTTAAAACTCTATTGTGCCCCACTTTTATTGTGCTCTTTTCTGTTTCATATGCACAGCTGCGCTCTCTGGGAATTTCAGTCATTACATTATCATCATTTCTTTAAATTCCAACATTATGATATTTCTCATGACTATACTGCATGAATTCATTTTAAAACTGAAAAACTTCTTACCCAGTTAAAGGAATCCAGAGTCTGATGGGAACAGTGAAAAAAAAAAGATAGTGTGTGCTTTAACCTCCGTGGATGCGTTTTTGAATATTTATGAAAATACACAAGAATTTCCATTTGCGTTGGCTGTTTTTCTCAGGAGATATCAGGAGATGTGTGCCTTCTCAGCTGAAGAGCCAGATGTCCAGCAGCTGAAATTTATGAGCAAATATTTAGTTAGTAACATTTTGTTAAATATTCCCTGCTTTGTTCAGTTTATTGTTGATGTTTTATTACCAAATGCCTTTCATGCAATATTATTATTATTATTATAAAAAACAGGATGTTTAAAAAAAAAGAAAAGACATTTTTAATGTAAATCTAAGTTGTTTAAAATATGACATGTTTTAAAATGTAAAAAAAGGGAAAGCCTTAAATGATTAGATCAAGTCTGATCTTTACTGACATTTTCATTATTATTATTATTTATATATCTTATATAAAATATTATAATAAAATATTATAAAATTATAATGTCTTATATAAAACTTTTACTACAATGTACATATACATTCTTGTATATATCTTATCTTTATAGCTCTATCATCATATTCTCTCCTGAGCCCTCCTGTGCACTCGGGCTGACCCACTGGGATGATGATATTGCACCGGAACCAGATCCCATGCTGACAACGATGCCTCTAATGATGTACGGGCAGACTTCCACGATGCAGTCCTCATAGAGTGACCTGGGGTTAAGTGTCATATTCCGAAGATTCAGTGGCATAAGTGCAGGCGTACAGACAATCGGATTCACAGCAGTATTTGTTCTGATGGCAGCATCCTGGTGTAGCGCCATTCTTCTTATTACAGCATAAATTTATACATTAAGGTTTTTGCTGGAAATCCAATAAATGCACATAAACCACCACATGGATGTAGTATAATCTTTTTCTTTGTTGTATTACTCGTGCTGCATTTTAAATACATAAGGAACAACACATGGCATAACTCCTGGCATGCTGTTATGGGTAAGAGTGTATCCGGATCAATGTAAGAAGGATTAGGGTTAGGGTAACCCAAACCTTAACCCTAACCCTAGATAAGGACTCTATTTTTGGTTAATTTATTTAAAATGATATTTGTCAGTCTTAATTAATGTATAATCAAGTGATTTATAGGTAATAATGATGTCTGTTAAAATAATAAATAAAAAGAACGAGGACTTAGTTGCAATTTGATAACAAAAATACCAAAAATATAACAGCTAATTGTTTATTATTTGTAAAAACCTAAAGGATAAAGGTGGGAATAAATTTTTAAAAGACCTGACAATACTTGACTTACTCAGGATTTTGCACAATCTTAGAATATATATTTTTTATTTTAGTGCAGAGTTTTTTTTAGGGCATTTTAAAAATTTTTTATTAAATTTATTGTCATGTTTAATATTTTGGAACATCAAAGAGGCAAATGATTTTTTTTTTATTGCTTCTGTTATAAGTTACTGTTATGAATTAGCAAAGGTGTCATCAAAAGAAACTTATCAAAATAAAAGTAAAGAAAAAATGGAAAATTTGTGTGCATTTAAATCAACTAAATTATAGGTGGCATCAAAAGTGGGACATGTAAGCAAGCTCTGCTGGTGTCGGGAGGGTTTAGTAATCCACTCACAGCATAAATAAAACCATCTGAAGTTTGTTGTTGATCATGTTTGATAAGTTTGGGAAGATGCTCATAGATCAGGTATGAAAGAGAATGAAGGCTGGTTAAAACATGACAGTGAATGGCAAAGTTCTTAAGACAGCACTATAACTTTAAAAAGAATCAAGTTTGATTTCACTTTATAGCCTTTTACATTGTATAGGATGAGTGTTTCCTTGAGGGCCCTTTTGCAGTGGTTTACTATAAGACAGTATTTTACACCTTAACCTTGAGCCTAGACCTTAAAATAACCGAAGGCATCTGGTCGAAGGACCTGTGTTTCCTAGAGTGTGTGAGAGGATGTGAATCTCAGAGGTATGAAAACCGAAATCCACCTTAAAATAAAGACTGTAGTCAGTCAGAGGCTGGTGAAGAGACAGACAGGGGTGTGTGGTCATGTTGATGTGTGTCTGTCAGTAGCCTAGCAGGAAGATGAAAATGTCCTGAAAAGGTCCTTTTAGTGAGGTAGGCTTTAAACAAAATTAAGAGCAAATAATCAGACACCACAACACTTTTAAAAGGTAAGAAACAGAGCACCGTGACCCACAGTACTGAGATATAAAAGGCCCAGAATGGTAAAAACCCAGCAGTCGACTGTTGTAATGTATTGTTGTATTATGCTATATAACCCAGACTCTATTATGTCAGAGATGGCATCCCTATTGACGAAGTTCTGCAGCTGAAAGACAAATACTTTCTCCTCAGAACTTTGGAGAAAGTAAACAAACAAAGGAATATATCTTATTAAGGCCTGATACAGAAGCAGAAAGCTATTGCTTATATAACTACATAGAAATAGAAATATCCTTTAAAAAGATTCTTTTTAAAAGTTCAAAATAAAATATAAAAAAAAAACAACTTTGACTTCAGACTTTTTCAGGTTGATGCTCTGTCTCAGCAGATGGACATTCTTCATTTTTGTTCCTGTGGGTCTTGAAGCAACAACATGCCTTGAGTTCAGGACCAAATGCTGGAACCAGAGATCATCTCTAGTAACTCTCAGGTTGACGCAGGAAAGTACACTTACAGTTCCTTAAGAATCATCGCATGATTTAATAGAAAACACACACATATAAATGATTATCTTTCTAAATGAGCTTAAGTAAACAAAACATATCTTATAAACACTAGCACAAACAAATCACTTAAAGTTTAAAGCACAACTTAAAGCAAAGCATTTTGTTGCCCTAAATTGTCGCCCCAGTTTGACCCCAAACCTTTTGCACTTTCTGGACTCAAGCAAGGCCATTAGATACCAACTGGGACGCACCCCGCCACACAGACCAGCGCCCTCCCACTTAGATGGCAAAAATAGATTCCAATTTGAATTCAATTAAATTTTTATTTATACAGCGACTTTAAGAATGGAATACCCCTTAAAGCTCAGAGCATGTTAGCCATTATTTGGTTTGCAGTTTTTTTAAAATATACATATACAGTGGAACCTTGGATTGCAAGTATAATTCTTATTCTATGTGCCCGTATATCAAAACGCTCAAGACGAGCAAAGATTTTTAATAAAATTTGACTTGAAAAACGAGCATTGTCTTGGTTTACGAGCACCGAGTATCATGTATCA
>JAQQZS010000023.1:39816927-39829613 GCA_030068045.1 Platyallabes tihoni
CAGGCTGGCGTTAGACAAACGAACGCCAGTGTAGAAGTCAATCGAGCGCCACTACAAAACGCAACATAAACGTCTAGAACGTTCAGAGCGCGTTCGTTTATCCAAAAATGTAACACCCGTGTGAACAAGGCCTAACTGTCTTACTGTATGCTAACAGCACTGTGTTTAGCTAGGCTAGAGTTACAACAAAGCTAAAGATATGTAAATTTAAGATGTGTCTGTGAGAGCATAGTAAAAACTACCTCAATTTGTTTTCCCTTTTGAACTGCGTATATTGTGTTTGAAAAAGTTTATGAGAAAGATTTGTTGTCTAGAAAACAGTGAAGACTGAAAATCTGAAACAAAGTTAGAAACATATCTTAAACTCAAACATCAAATCAACAGCAGTTATGCTGTATATAGTACAGTATATAGGTGCTTACATCATTCATGGCTAATGTTGACTAGGTACAGTAGATTGTCTCCCCAAACATGGCGGTGCCACAGTTTGTCGGATAAACAACGTAATTCCAAGTTAATTATGACTAACTTGGAATTACTGTTATGACTAACTAACTTATTAGTACTGTGTGTAACGTCAGTCCCCTAAATATGACCGTTAAAGGTACGAACCTTCGAAGATGCGTTCAACCAGGTTTAATCTCAGGTCCGGCGTACACTGTTGTATGTGTGCAGCATGCATCCCAGGATGTCCAGAAGCAAGCATAATAGCAGTGGCGATAAAGCTGGTACTGCTAAAAAGCAGCAAGCAATAACGATGGAGACAAAAGTGAAACTAATTGAGAGAATGGAGCGAGGTGAAAAGATGGACGACGGTGCTCGTTCTTTTATTATGGAATATGTTAATTTTATACTGTGTATAGCCAATTGTGTTTGTATCCTTGTACCTAGACAATGTTTGTTGGACTTACGAACAAATTGGTCTTACGAACGAGCTCTCAGCATGGAACTCGTTTATATGTTGGAGACTTGATTTTTCGACATGTTTATCGTTCAAGTAGACATTTGTAAACAACTTAATGTAGCACTTCTGCCTCCTGCGAAAGGTCTGCTCTTTAAACTGACACTGACATCGATTCATTCCCTCAGGCTTGTAAGGGCTAATCTGAGAAACATCCACTTGAGCCAGTAAAGTTGTGTAAGATGTTGATGGGGATTCCCTTCGAGGGGGAATAGCGAAAGATGAGGGTGTGTTAAAAATAGTTTTGTTACGTAATCCCCACCCCCCGCTTTTCTTTTTATGAGCAGTCTGGGTCCGTTGCTAGAGCTAGACATGGCTCTCTGATGTCATCAGCTGTGAATCACCGGCATCCCTGAACTCATCAGGATCTAAGACAGACCACTTAGTCACCGGGTTTATGACCGAGTGTGTATGCATGTTTGTTTTTATCATATATTAACCTGACTACAATCCTGTGACCAGAAGCAGGAATTCCTTATCAGTGACATTATCAGACTGCAGGTGTGTGTGTGTGTGTGTGTGTGTCAGGATGTTTTTGAGCCTTAGTTTCTACTTGTAAAATATTCAAGCTACGTGACAGAATGTGCTTTCAGCTTTAAGACTTAAATTAAAAAAAAATAAGAGTGTGCATGGTCTTGGTTTGATTGAACATCCCTCATACACGTTCAAGTCAATCCAGGACTAAGTGTTCACTTAATGTTTTTACTTTTCATTTTGACGTCATTGAAAGTTCAGATATCTTTACTGTTAAATAATACACAGGATGTGTTTTTCTTACATTAATTTAAGCTACGGCTGATTAATGTTCATATTAGAATATCCATCATCTTAAAATGTATTTCAAATGCTACAGCATATGAGCACAGTATGATGTAATGGTACTTTTTTTTTAGCATGTTTATTATGCTACATTATTTTTGCATGATATAAAGTAGACCAATGAGACAATTGATATCTATTTTTGACTTTCACTAACCTCTGGGTTAAAAAAAAAAAAAAAAGAAAGAAAAGAAAGAAAGTAATACCCTCAACTTGGAATTCCACACATTCTCAAGTTGGCAGCCCCTAGTGGCAGATGAAGGTACTGCAGGTGAGCATCTCCTTATAATAAATAAATACAAAAATTTTAGCTTTCCATTTTGAAATTGAGTATACATTTAAATTTCTAGGAAATAATTAATTGATTTATATAAATAAAAGTTAAATATTATTATTTAACCTGAACTAAGAAAACAAGCCATTGATTTATATTATGTACACTGAGTTGTGCTAAAAAGTTTGTGTGGGCTGCCGAAGATTTTCAGATTTTAAATTGGGCTGTAGAATTTTTCCATGTAGGAATGCCTGATCTCACAAAAATGCAACAGAAAAACTTTTATTTATTTATTTATTTTTACCTCTGTTCTATTTAGTTTGAAATAATAATAATAATAATAATAATAATAATAAATGATTTCTTGTTCAAACAAAATTTACCCACAAAACATAATCATAGAACTGGTAACCAGATTCAGTAATTTGCTGCATGCTACAGCAGAAGAATAAAATTCCTTTCATTACTCTAGTATACTATTTCTCATTACTGTGCTTTGCTACTAGTCTTCACAGAACATGGATTATTGCAGAGATGCTTGAAAATATCAAACCGATTGGACTGAGATTAAGGGCCTAAAATAAATAATGATGCTAAAGAGAATAATGACATAATGGAAGATTCCCCCATGCAATGCAATTGTGTGTGTGTGAGTGTCTAGAGGTGTGAAGATTTTATTTCAACCTTGTGAATGACGTGTGTGTGTGTGTGTGTGTGTGTGCGTGCATATAGGAAAATATGCCTTCATCTAACATCTGTGAGATTCTGAGCCATGTTTTCCTTTTGTTGTTCTCACAATCTGACCACACACACACACACACACTTAGAAATAGAGGGAGAGACACACAATTTCCATAAAATAGACAAAGGCTTTGTTTGACACTGTATGTGTGTATCAGTGTGTGTGTGTGTGTGTGTGGAGAGAGAATGTAGTTAGGGACAGTCGCAGCCCAGCAACGACCCCAAGCACACTCAGAGCCTCAATGCTGGCATTGATGAGTGGAAGGGAAAGAGAGAAGAAGAAAGAGAGAGAGAGAGAGAGAAAGAGCGAGAGAGAGAGAGAGAGAGAGATTAGAGAAAGAGAAAAGGATGAACAGAATTATGAAAGTTTATCAGACATGAAGTCATGGACGGCTGTAATGAGTCACCATCAATACAGCACCATGACTTGCCCTTCTGTTTTGTGTGTGTGTCATTGCTCCCCTTTCAACAGTCAGTTACCCAAGAACGTTTCTGATATATCCTGGGTGAAATGTGAAGATACACACCTTAAACTAAGGCAGCCAACACTAATACATCCACAGTTTTCTGTTTCCTTTAAAACATAGTCAATCAGTCAAGTCAGTACATGTAGAGTTTAACAATCCAGATTCTTGCTCTGATTTATTGTGTGGACTGAGCTGTCAATCAAGTATGTTCTTTAAATATTATGACCGCACCCGCTCTGGACAGCTCAGTGTTGCCAGGTCCTCGATGGAATCGGGCTGCATTGGGACTCACGAGTGGCCAAAATAATAACTTCATTAGCTAGCAGGAAATGTAAGGACAGAGGCACTTTAAGGAGATGTGTGAACATATGTATCTACTAATTTCCATATCAGAATCTGATTGGTCCTGAGAATTGGAGTGTCTTTTATTACATCCCAAACTGTTTCTGTTGTTCTGTTTACAAAGCTGACCTGTACAATCATAAATTAGCATTCATTAGCGGTTAAACACCTAAACTCAGAATTATTATTCATATCAGGTTACATTTAATATAACACAACAAATTTAGCAATGTATATGAATGTTTATTTATTCAACACTGTCCATCAAGAGATTCCAGTCATTTAAGTAATTTAATTATCATTATTGAAGGCAGCTGGAAAAGTCAAGTCCGTGTAATATTCCCTTTAATACATCGTTCACAGATAAAAGTGTTCATGACCTTGACATGACCCTTCCCGCAGGTCTGAACGTATCGGTCCTTATCGCTCGCTCCTTCATCTCCCTCCATTGACTCTTTGATTGCTACATTCACTCTCACTGTAATAGAAAGCCCTTATCAGAGAGCGGCGTGTTACAGCAAAGCACACACACATACATGTAGAAACACTCCATTCCTTGTGTTGTTATCATCATAGGGACCAAATGTCACCAAATGGACTGGACTCAGAGGTTATGAAGGTTTATGAAATCTCTCATACACACACCAGAGTGTTTATTGTGATTGATCATGAGCCCCTTGTTATTTAAAGCCTTTTTTATGTGGACCGGAATTTCAGCTCCATAATGATATTCCTGTAACCTGTGAGTTCAGTTTACGATGTGGTCCCCAGAAAGCAAAGAATATAAGCTTAAATGCTTACGCACATGGTGCAGAGGATCCAAACAGCACCTGCTTGAGGTCACACGTAAGTGAGAGTGGCATGAGGGTCGAAGGTAAACTCTTGTTTAAGATCATTATTGGCAAAAAATATAATTTTTTCCAGTCTGCTGCCTTCATTTGGCTGTAAAACGTTATTCAGTTACGGAATTTAAAATTTTTCCATTCCATTTATCTACACAGGAAATGTGACTCGCCATAGAGATTACAAAGATTCTGCAGCTCATAACAAGAAAAGTGTACAAGAGATCTCAAAAGTGTCATAGGCAGTGGGTGGAGCATCTAATACTGAGTACACTAACTTGAGCTTGTACAGTGAAACCTCGGTTCACGAACCAAATTCGTTCCAAAGTTCTATCCGTAACCACAGGAATGCAGGTAAATAGAATTAATCTGTTGCCCATCACTATTAACTATATTTAACTATTGATTTATTGTGGTCATATCACAGAATATAAGATACTGTGTGAAAAAGCCTTAATTGTAAAAAAAAAATAATAATAAATTATACAGCACTAAATAAAAAAAAAGAGAGCACACTCTTTATTTTACATGTACATGTACTGTTCACACACCTGCTGACATGAAGGAATGGAGGAGAGGAAGATGACTTTGTTCAGCTGCTAGCAGCAGCTTGGGATGGTTTCTGGTTCGTGTTCCAAGGAGGAGTTTGTGAACAGGGACAAATTTGGGGCATTTTTTTTTTGGTCATTAACCGATTTGTTCGTACTCTGGTGCATTCGTGAACTGAATGTCCACTGTACAGTATTTGTTTGTGACATTTCCAATGTTTAGTTTTTTTAATCTGAAAATGTTACAGCTAGCTAAGTAAACAAAGCTATCAAAAGAAGCTTGGTTATAAAGTGATTTGCTTAATTTCATGGGTCATTTATTATCTTACATTTAAACGTTTAGCTAAATTCTCACTGGAGTTTATTTGATGAGTCAGGGACTCCTTGTGGTTGAAACCAGTATTGCAACAATTTGGTGTCATATGGGGAAATTATGTAATATAATTGCATATAATTGGCGTAATGCTTATTAAATGAAACCATTACCTCAAATTAGCAAACGAGATGTCAGCAAGTAGCATATTAGTACTCTTGTGCTATTTTCACTTACAGAGGTTAAGCACTGATATGGGTCCGGTTGCATCATCATTTTGGAAGCTGTTAACATCAAAAATCACCAGCATCAGCACATTTACATTCAGCTTTTCCCTGAGCATATTTGAAATTATTTATCTCAGCTGTAATCGGTTGGGAACCTTTCACTCTGGCATCCGCCCCGCTTTTGTGTTCTAACATGACAGACGTGCCATCACACGTAACTCCAAAGCGGCGTCTGGCAAGGAACGTTCGGGTAACGCTAACAATACACGGCACACAATGCCTGCAGCAATCGATTTCTCCAATTTAATGACATCAACAAAAACACAACTTCCAGCTCTATATAAAACTGCACAACAGCAATCAAAGCTTCGGCACATTGCCTGATGGGATTAGAGTGGTTTATAATAAACATCCAGCAAAAAAAGAAATAAACTGCTGCTTAAAAACTTTATGTCAAAGATTACTGTCTAGAGGGTGTGGCCTATTAGTCTAATGAGTAGTCCTGATTGACAGCCCACAGCCTGAGACTCCCAGCCAGTCGCACAAATTGTCCAAATTTTTTTGGGTTATTTAGTTTTGATACATCACACTAGCTTCATGT
The DNA here is from genome assembly GCA_030068045.1 of Platyallabes tihoni. Classification (NCBI taxonomy): domain Eukaryota; kingdom Metazoa; phylum Chordata; class Actinopteri; order Siluriformes; family Clariidae; genus Platyallabes; species Platyallabes tihoni. The sequence continues at coordinate 39,823,063 of JAQQZS010000023.1, forward strand.
AGATAAATTGGTTTTCACTCTCTTAAACAACCTTTATTTGTTAACCTAAATTTTACTTGCTAGGAAAGTTTTCACTTACTAGAATAACTTTTATTTACTGGGTAAGCTCAACCTGGCTAAGTTATCCTTACAAGATAAGTATTCACTTTCTATTCGCTTTCTAGAATAGCTTTCACTTCCTGAGTTAGCTTTCAATCACTAAGTTAGCTATTACCATTGAGGATAGTTTTTGATTGCTTTATTTGCTAATATAAGTGTCCTGTGCTAGATTTCTTTACATATGACAGATTCATTTTCACTTGTTAGGATAGCTTTCAACCGCTGTGATAGTTTCCATTTTCTAAATTAATGGTCAGTTTCTAGGTTAAATAATGCATTGTGTTAATAAAGATGTTTCTATATTAGCTTTTTCTTGCTAACATAGCTTTAACTCACTAGGATGTCTTTAGAACAACATTTTTTGCAAGCTTGGTCTAAGTTCGCTAGATTAGTTTTTAACTTAGAAGATATAATTTATATATTTATAATTTTTTGTGATAGTTTTCACTTGGTAGATCAGCTTGTATTTGCAAGAATAGCTTTTCAATGCAAGATGTCGAACCTAGCTTTTAACATTTGCAAGGCTACTTTTCAAATGCCTGATTAAGCGCTTACTTATTAGGTCAGCTTTCATTTGTTAGGATAGCTTTCACATGGGTTAGCGTTGTAGATTGACAGTCACTACAGTAGGTCAGCGTGAACTCGCTAGATTAGTGTGCACAGTAGGATAGCTGCACTTACCAGGTTAGCTTTTCTCATCTAAGATAGAATTTCGTTGCAAATTTAGCTTCCGTTTGCTAATTCAATTCAATTCAATTTTATTTATATAGCGCTTTTAACAATGGTCATTGTCTCAAAGTAGCTTCACAAAATGAAAGAAATTTTTATTTATTTTATTATTTTTTTTAAGAAAATTTTTGGAAGTGTGTATGTGCTAAGATAACCTTCATTTGCTAGGTTCCTCTTCATCCCCTAGATTAGCTTTCTTTCATTAGAATAGCTTTTATTTGCTAGGAGAGCTTTCACTAACTAGCTAAGCTAATGCATTTTGTTGATAAGCAAAGTTTCGAAAACTTCCCTCAGATTATATTATTACTTTTATTTTTCTCCTCAGCTGATTCTACTCCACAGGACCAACACTAACCTCGTTTGAAAAATATAATTAAGTCCAACTTCCCTGACAGAGAGAGAGAGAGAGAGAGAGAGAGAGGTAAATGGTTAATATAGAACCATGGCAGCGGATCCAGAACAGGAAGACACCTGGGAGTCAAAGCACAAACAATAACAGCAGCACTGTCACAGGAAGTGCTAATGTTAAAGCCATGTGGTGTGTGTGTGTGTGTGTGTGTGTGTGTGTGTGTGTGTACACTCTTACTGGCGGAACTCCATATTTGTTCAGCAGTGTAGATCAGCGAGATGATTAATTTGTCCGTGTGTGTGTGTGTGTGTTTTCATTTGCACTCTGGATCTTGATGCTCGGCTGATCCGATATTCTCCCTCCTTCCGCCTGTTTTTCTTCAATTTACAGTGTGTTAAAGACACACAGCTTCCTCTACAGCGTTAATTACAGACAATCATTACTGAGAGGGAGAGAGAGAACAGTCTGTCAGTGTCTTTTTTCTGCTACTTAATTAATTAACATTGTTCAGCGACATGAGCCTTCATTGCGTGTGTCAAGGTGTGTGTGTGTGTGTGTGTGTGTGTGTGACATCTGTCATCACTGAGCAGCGGCTGTTACATAATGAGTGTATTACACATACTTATGCACGCAAACAAACAAACCACTCACACACACACACACACACAGACAAGCACACGACCGCTAAGGATACACCAGTCAATAACCCACCACTTGTTAATTATCTTAGTGATGACACAAACTTGATAGATCTCACAGTATCAAGCCTTCATCAATCCTCTACCCGCACACACACGCACAAGCACACAACGTACACGGCTTTGCGTAATAGTTCTGTCAGTAGAGTCATTTAACTTCTCGACACACAACACACGGAAATATAGTGTTTACACATGCATGCATGCTCACACACACACACACGCACACACACACATACATACAATATCAGAGATGAATCAATGTTTCAGCACTGGTGTGTTTATGCTAACAGACACCGTGACAGTAACACTCAGAAAGACGTACAGTGAGAACATAGGTGTTATGCAGGTGTGTGTGTGTGTGTGTGTGTGTGTGTTTATCAAGCTATTACTTAATAGTTGGTAACATACTGTACCTGAAACATGTTACCTCCTGTTACCACCGTACTTTTAGTGTTTGTTGCCATTTTAATACATCAAGCTAATTAACAATAGGCCACGCCCACAAGCACTTTGTTTACCGGTTTAAATTAAGAAGCAAGGTGAAAAAAAAATTGTTGGTGTGAACATAAAAAAATTAAGCTAAGATGCACACTAAACGATTTTTTACTTCTAATTCATGTATGTTCAGCATTACAAGGCTCCGCCCACTACCATTTTCAGCCATGGTTCATTCTGTATTCTCAGCAGTCAGTGGCATAGCATGAGCTCCTCAGCTAAAACAGCACGTGCAGTGATGAGCAACAACCAATGAGAGCACTAAAGGAGATCAAATTCATCTCTTGTCACATGCAGCAGATCCCTGAATCCAGTTAGTCCAGTTAGTTAGTTTCTGTTTGTGTGGACAAAATGTAAAAATATTGCAATAGTATTTGTCTTTATTTTTATTTGTTTCCTAAAGCAGATAGATATGTAGACTTTTACAGTATGTGCAACGAAATGGTGCAACAGAAAACAGAAAAGCATTATCCTCTGAAGATCATGAGATCCTGATTGAGTCCAAGCAAGCAAAACTGGATGTTCTGTCAGAGAAGTAATACTTATTTTCTGATATCAATCCCAGTGACAAGTTAATCACATTGGTCCTTAAGCAGGTGTAAGTGGGCAGATAGCGCTTTTCTCTGAGATGTGGTCCCCGAGGAAGCATGTGATACTGTAGCTTTCATCCTTCCTAACATTAAGCCCAATATTCTGTAGGTTGCTCTTTTGTCACCTGGGCAGTGGTGACCTTTGGGGAGTGACTTCACATGATCTCTGTGGGTGTGGGACCAGGTGGGGCCTACATGGTCGACTTTGTTTATCTGGTGCATTCCATGGATGCTCAGTCAGATTGGGATCTGGGGAGTTTGGAGGCCAGGCCAGGTCAAGAACCTTGTGCCCTTTGCCTGTTAGGCCATGGGCTGTGGTGTACTGGGTATTCTGGTGCCTTTCAGTCACAGCCAGCATTGACATTTTTCAGCAATTTGTGCTATATTGACCTTTTTTGGCTTTCACCCCCACAGGCAAAGATGAGCCTGCAGTCCCTGTGATCCGAAACAACATTATTCAATACACCTGCTGTAGTGATGGTGTAGATGATGCTTGCCTACAAAGCTAAAAATGATCCTCCAGCCCTGCTCGCTTGGTCCCACCATCTCTTACGGATAAATGAAGACATTCATCCAGACTCTATTCTGTTCTAAAATTTTTTTAAATTTGGCTGGAGGATCATTTTTAGCTTTGTAGGCAAGCATCATCTACATCATCTAATGGAAGACTTATTGTCTGACCAAGTGCAACTTCGATCCTTTTTTGAGCAAATATTTCAAAAGGTTTGTGTTTGGGGTAAATCGTGGCAAAATTCTGCTGGAGCCTTTCTAAGCAGGTATCAGTGAGTTAAAAATGTAGACAAATTTTGGACATGGTTGTTGACGCAATGATAGAAGTCTGGTTTGTACGGCTAGGACACTAACCCATTCTGTCGAGCCTGGAAGAACAAACATATGCTACTGTGTTGTGTACTCAGTTCAGGCCAGACCTCGGGGACGTACTGAGTCAGTCTCGGTTAATGAGCGTCTGAATGAGGCATTGATAGATACTGGACGCTCTCACACTCTAATCCTGGATGGTGAAATTTCCAGGAAGCAAAGGGAAAGTTCAATTCACAGTTAACTAAAATAAAAGCACAGTAAAGTTGCAGTGCAAAGTACTGTATTAACGGAAATTTCAGATCTGATACATTTGATGGTAAGCGCCCTACATTCCTAACATCTACAATGTTAACTAGCTTTCATGCTAATTGCTAGCATAAACAAAAGTATTTGTTATGGTATGCATCGTTCATTTTTTAAAATATGTCTGTTGAGGGTGTCAGAGAAAGAATGCAGATGGAAAAAGAAAGAGAGAGATCAGTCAAACCCAGGCATGTCCCTCAGGCCCTGTCTGTAATGTGGTTTGAGTGTGAAAGATGGGTTTTTCCCATTTAATTTTTCAATTTCTCTGTATCTTTCATCTCTATCTCTCTCTCTCTATATATATATAGTGTTGTCCACTAAAAATCTGTTTAAGTCTGTGGCGACAGCTTCAAACATCAGATCTAACAGATGATGTCACCTCATCAAGTGGTGAAGACAGGAGCAATCTTTGTGTACATATATGTGTGTTCATGCAGAGATCTCACTTGATCTCAGCAGGCTTACTGCAACTTCAGGATGCTTATGTGGATTCCGCTTTGAAGAAAACACCTGCATGGCTCAACATTAAAGCACCTATGAATCACACACACATACTGTATACACACACACACACACACACACACACACACACACATTGAGTAGTCGTACATTATACACGGACTTCAGTTTGCCAAAGTATGTCACAAGCTAAATCTGATCTACCATCTGATTTATCCATCTATGGCATACGCTTGCATTCCCAAATGCACACACAGACACAATTTGAACTGGCCGAGTGTGTGCGTGTGAGTGTATGTGTGTCTGTGTGGGCACATATCCAATTTGACCAGCTACACAAATAGGAAGTGGAATGGATGCTGGATGTCCCTGAGACAGTTTATCGACAGCCCACCTGAGGTCTGGTGTCTGATTTCTTTTTTTTTTTCATTGTCAAACTGTCTGGGTTTCTCTCTCACACACACACACACACACACACACACACTGGATTTCTCTATGTATGTCTGTCTGAGCCTCTCCGGACTCGATCTCATTGCCATGACCACCTGATGCACTTCCAGGCAGTGTGTTTGACTCTGACCCAGTTCCAGAGTCCTCACTTGGCCTTGCTTGTTTGCACCACGAGTAAACATGATTCTAAAATTAGAGTCAGAATTATTTGTCAGCCTTCAAAAGAACAGGTAAATACAAGTTCAAGAAAACATTACATAAAATTGTTAATTTTCACCCAAACAGCTGGAGGTAATACTTAACTTGATCCACTAATAAAACTTCAAGCAGAAGGCAGTAATTCTGGAGAAAGATTGTTGATATTTGAACGCAATAGCCAAACAAATACACCACTCTCTTCAGTTCTTCTTCATTAAATTTGCTCCAAAGATATAGAAACCCATCGGCGAGGTAGCAATACTGACAAAGGGCAAGCTGACCAACATCAAACGGTCACTGTGATGGCATTTTTGTGATTCGCATTTACAACGCCAGGGATTTGTACGAACACTGGGTTTTGTTTTAGTCCACACACAGAACAAACAGTTTAAAGGGATATTTAATGAATTTGATGAAAATTTGCTGGATTTGTGGTGGCACAGGTAGTGGGGTAGCACTGTGGCCTCGCCTCTCCAGAATCTTGGGTTCGATTCCCGCCTTGAGTTTGCATGTTCTTCCCGTACTTGGTGGTTTTCCTCTGGGTTCCTCTGGGTTCTTCCCACAGTCCAAAGACATGCAGATTAGACTAATTGGCATCTACAAATTGTCCATTAGGTGGGTGGCCTACGCTGTATTGACACCCTCTCCAGGTTGGACCCCGCCTTGTACCAATAGTCTCCTGAGATATGCTTCAATCCTGTACATGATAAGTGGTATAAAAGATGAATGAATGAGTGTTTTGGATTCAAATCAATGACTCTTCCTTTAATATCAACCAATAATGGTTTCTCTGAGAATTGTGTGGCAAAATCACTGGCTCAGCCAACTTAAGTAACATAGTAAATTTAAAAACTAATCCGGGAATTGCATTGCGTACTGTAGGTCAGGTCCAGATGAGGTCGAATGTTCTGGAAAATGTAATATATCAGGAACATAATAACATAGTTGACTCTCCCTTTCATGTAATGCATTTGCTGGCAGAAGAACAATGTTTAAAGTAAGAGTGGGTATGTCTATATAATATTAATGTCTCACAAAGCTGAATGTCCCCACTATTCTTATAACAAGAGAAAAGCGTTAAACTGTATGTGTGCATGTTTTGAGCCCCATTATAGTACTGTGTTAGATGTCTTCAAAAATATACAGTAGGAAAGGTTTTTTCCTGTGTGTATTAAGGTCATTACAATGATAGACAATGCCATGTGTCCTCACAAATATAGAAAAACGTGCATGTGTTTATTAAGGTTTATTAAGGTCTATTACAACATGTGTGTGTGTGTGTGCATGTGTGTGTGTGTGTGTGTGTGTGTGTGTGTGTGTGTGTGTGTGGGAGTGATAGGAGAGTGTCATATGTCC
>JAQQZS010000023.1:39862818-39873084 GCA_030068045.1 Platyallabes tihoni
CGTGTACACCACTTTGTATTGGTCTTTCACATGGAATTCCAATAAAATTGATTCATGTTTGTGGCTGTAATGTGACATAATGTGAAAAAGTTCAAGGGGGCCGAATACTTTTGCAAGCCACTGTAGATAGTGAAACTGTAATAAGAACTTTTATGAATATGACTTCGTTAGCTAGTTTGCGTGGAGAAGCAAAATTCTCATTAGGCAAAAGTTTTGCTAGGAGCTGCAGGATTTGGGACACACTGACGGTGGGTCGAAGATGGCCATATATTTGTGGTGCAGGTCATATAATCATGTTTTGTTGTTTTAGATGAACAGTTCTTGGTTCTGTACTCAGACAACTTCAGCGCCTAATGTCTTCAGTAGTTAATCTGTTCAGAAACAAATTTAATTGATTTCAAATCTAATTAGATGTATAATATGGATTCTGATTTCCTCCCTCCTTCAGGGTCATGTCCTAAACCAACCGGCACTCTGCCATCACGGACCAGAAGAAACCCGGACGTACGCCGGACCCCGCACAGACACACACTGACACACTGGAAATCTCGCTCACAATAACTGGAAATGGCTCTGACCTCCAAAGAATAAACTCCAAATAACTCCACGTCCCAGCAGCTCCGCAGAGTCGAGAAGCTCAGACACTCGCTCAGCAGTATGGGATACCCTTAATGTTTCATTGCACATGAAAGAGACACTGCTGATATTCTTGCCAAATAATGAGGCTGCATGGAAACCAATTTGGGGAGAGTTGGCCAAATAACGAGATTGCATCTAATACAAAGTGGACACCCTGCCATAAAATGAGACTGCATTTCAAACTAAGAGGAGTCGTCTCATGGTGCCAGGTAATGAGACTGTATCTAATACAAAGAAGACGCAAACTGCCAGATAATAATGGAAGTCAATGCAGGGATTATTTGCCAAATAATGACATTGCATCTGATACAAAGAGAGACAGTACCTGCCAAAAAATGACACTGCGTCTCAAACTATAAGGATGAAAAATAAGAGACGGCATCAATCTAAAGGCCTGCCAGATAATGAGATTATCCCAAAAAACAGCATAACAGAGGCTGCTAAATAGCGAGAATTAATTGCAAGATAAATACATAGACTATGACAGATACTTAACCCATGCTTGCAAAATAGTGAGTGATCATGGTGTATCGTGTCTCATGAATTACTTTAGGGGAAAAAAAGTCCAAAGTGGACTATAAACCTCCTGTTACCCCGGACTGCTACAGATCTGTGGCTAATCAAGATAACTGGATGCTACTGAATGGACACGAGGACTTGAGCTGCAGTTTCACTGTGGTGTGTTAAATATAACACAAATTAATTTAAAAACCTAATGCCAACCTCACATATGTCGCATACTGCTTGCTTGTAAAGTGTTCTTGTTTCGAATTGAATGAAATGTCACGCACTGGGATTCTGTTTCACATGAAACAAAGTAGGAAAACATGCTTAACTAATGCCAGTCATAGCACAACCGGAATATATTGCATGTTTTAGCTTGAGCGCATTAGCCAAAACAAGGCTGAATTAAAAAAAAAAAAACTGGCTAGTGTGTATTATCATCAGCCTATGAGGAGGTGATATAAAGAATGTCAAAAAACTTTGTGCTTAGTCACGCTAAAACTACTGATGCTACAGATGCTAGCAGGAAATTGTGTATTAAAACTACTGTTCGCTAAGTAATGCACATTACATAGGCTGTATTGTAAATGTTACAAATGTTTATTTTTTTTTCTTAACTTATTTATGAACCTGGTGGATGTTTCCATCGGCTTCTGATAGTAATAAAATGTTATAAATGATAATTATTGTAATAATGTAATAATGCTATTTTAATATAAATATAAATATGTGAGAACTGTGTCACTCTTGGTGTATGTTCTGTTTTATAAGTAAACGTGTTACGTTTGAGGATGTTGCGTTTCGGGGGGGTAGAAACACGCTCTGTCTTTCTTACAGTTCCACAAGAGAATGTTGTTTTAAAGTTTATAGAAGAGGAAACCGAATGGCCGAAACAGGATGTGGGTCAACGCTTTTATACCCTGAAAGTGAGTGTGGGTTCGAGTTCATGTCCTTCTGTGGACACATGTGTACTGTATGTGTGCATGTACACAGACTATAATAACAATTAATACCCGATTTATGTATTATTCTAATGATCTTATTAACAACATATTACAACTGTTTAAATAAGGGTCAGATAAAGATATTGTACATTATTGGAACTGGGTTAATAACCCCAACACATTATCAATCATTGGAAGCGTAAATAGTGCTGAACTGTCAACTTTTTGGAAGAAGTGTGGTCAGGAAAAAAATCATAAATGGAGATAACTTAAATGCTTGGTAAAAACCATAGCTACTGTATGTTTGATAGTGAAGATAAGAGCATTTACAACATAGGCAATATAATACAAACTCACAGGATTCGGACTAGACAGCTGTGTGTCCATAAGAAAACAACTTCTTAGTGAGACTAATCAGAAAAATGGCTTCAGTTTCCTAGCGGCATAAAGATTAAAATTTGGCACAAGGGAAAAGGTCATGTAGTCCGATGAGTCCAGATTGAGTCTATTCCAGAGTGATGGGCGTGTCAAGGTAAGAAGAGAAGCGCAGCAAGTGATGCACCCATCATGCATAGTGTCCACTGTACAAGCCTTTGGAGACAGTGTTATGATCTGTGGTTCGTTAGTTACTCCAGTTTAGGCTCAGCAACGGTATGTGGCAATACAGTAAGTCCCCTACATATGAACGAGTTTCATTCCGACAGCTCATTCATGAGTCCAATTTGTTCGTAAGGCCAACAAACATTGTTTAAGTACTAGAATACTAACACACTTGGCTATACACAGTATATTACAGTACAATGTTCTTTAGAATCATGCCGATGGTTAAATGATATATGGTAAAAGAGCGAGCAATGTCTGGCAACTTTTCATCTCGCTCGATTCTCTCAATTATTTCCACTTTTTAATTTTTTTCGTTATTGCTTGCCGTTTCTTAGTTCCAGCCTCAACGCCGCTGCCTTTACGCTTGCTTCTGGACATCTGCACTTGCAGAGGATGCATGCTGCACACACGTGACAATGACACTGAACATGCGAGAACACGTGCGTATCTTCAAAAGTTCATAACTCGAATGTTTGTATGTAGTTACACAGTATTTCAAAGTTTACTTCAAAACTTGTAAGAAATTTAGCTTATTGGGACAAATTAGACAATAATCATAAGTACTATTGAATTGATTCAAAAGAACAACCAGAATGCAGAAAATTTAATCGAATAGAATCAACAGCCTACCTATGATTCCCAGATTTAGTCAAAAATGTCATGTCGGTAACTGACTAATAGAAACTACAATGACGTTGTGCCCCCTCCCCACTTGTATGATGTATCTTTAACAATGCACAGTGACAACTATGCATATCAAAAATGTTCTTAGGAGATAAGTACTGTCTTAAAGATTTGTTTACTATATGCAAAAGTGTCTGATTGAATTTGCCAGAGGAGGCATGGTGGTGTAGTGGTTAGCACTGTCACCTTGCACCTCCAGGGTCCAGGTTCGATTCCCATGTCTGTGTGCATGGAGTTTGCATGTTCTCCCCGTACTTGGTGGGTTTCCTCACACCGTCCAAAGATGCAGATTAGGCTAATTGGTGTCCCCAAAATTGCCCGTAGTGTGTGAATGAGTGTGTAAGTCTGTGTGTGTACCCTGTGATGGATTGGAACCCTGTACAGGGTGTACCCCGCCTCATGCCCTAAGTCTCCTAGGATAGGCTGAGTGAGAGTTTGGATTGGATTCCTACTGGAATCGTCTGGAAACACACTTAGCATATAGGCAAGTATGTAAACAAATACAAACAAATACTACTAAGTACTAATAATAATGTTACTAAAAGAAATCTGAATTATGAGCCAAACATCAATCCAGCATAATAAAATTTTATTGTTTTAATGCTTTTAGCAACAGAGATTGTGGCAAAGCAGCTTTACATAATGGAAGTTTGGACAAATTGTACCTAATGAAGTGACGGAGGCAAGGAGAAACTTCCTGAGAAGACAAGGGACTTTAAGAGGAATCAGACTCAAAAGTGAAACCATTCTCATTTGGGTAATACCAGACAGTACAACCATACAGAAATCCCTTCTATAACTGTTATATGGTTACATGTTTTGACTGTATTTGGCCATTTTTGACTGTCATTTTGGCCATTGAAAACAAATAGACATGCATTGTGGGGACTGTAATGAGCTTGAGTGTGTGTCTGTCTGTCTGTGCACTGTAAGATCTCCACAAGTCTGGTCCCCATAAGGCCAGCAACACCTGAATGTGTGTGTGTGTGTGTGTGTGTGTGTGTGTGTGTGTGTTTGCTCCCATGGCAACATGAGCAGACATGTACACACTGTGAGAGGTCAGGTGGTGAAACAGACACCACAGAGAGATGGACAGATAAAGAAATGGATGGAGAAAAAGGGACCAAGGACCATGAACGAGAAAGAAGTATGTGAGAAAGAAAGATACAGGCACGGCACCGGTGCAGGTGTTTGGAAAGAGTAGAGCATTATAGCAGCATGAAGAGTAAGAGATGGAGAGAATATGAAGGATAAAGATAAGGAGAGAGAAAGAGAGATGTTGGGGAGTGAAGAAGCAGGAGAAATCTGATGGGTTTAGCTCACAAGTAAAGGAATGCAAGTGTGTTGTAGATCCTGGTCAAGGAGGGAAAAAAGAGGGAGTGTGTGAGAAGGAAGGAGTGAGAGAAGTGTGTGTGTGCATATTGCTGAGTAGCTTGAAATATGTAGGGAGTGACATAGTGCCAGGGATTTTCGCATGGTAAATCTGTGCGAACATTATCTCCTCCCTTGCAAGTGCACGGCCAGAGGCAGGTATGTGTGTGTGTGTGTGTGTGTGTGCGAGAGAGAGAGAGAGAGGGGGGGGGTGCCCTGACCTGGGGCTGCTTCCTCAAGGCAAAGTGGATAGTCACTTCTTTAAAAGTTCATCAGTGCACTGTAGAAGGAAGCGTTCTCAGCTTGTTCTTGAAATGTGTGTGTTGCATGTTAGTGTAATTAGTGTAAAATAACAAAGAGTGTGACACTTTAGTGCGTTGGCATGTGTTATACCGCACTGTTTGTTTGTTTCTAATGAACATTAGGACGATTTACTTGTGCTGGGTGTTTGTGTGTTTTTGTGTTAACAATTAACACCATGTCTGGTTAAGTGTGTGACTATAGTTAGATGGTATGTGTGTGTGTGTGTTTTCTGGAGTGTGTTTAATAAAGTCCACTGTGTTGGAGTATATGTGCTTACCAAAGCACATGGTTCCCGAGGGGAGATGTAACAGAGTACACTGTCTGTTTGTACCAACTGTTATTTATTGATGTTTGGATTTTATTGGACTGTGAATATTTTGAGGTTTGAGATAATTTTACTGGTCATACTGTATCATTGCTTCTGGAAAGCATCATTGGCAACCATTTCGAATGGCATCAGTTATCTTAACCAGCAAAAATATCTATCACTCCCTCCTTCTCCCTCACCCATTCTCTATCCTGTACAAGGTCATGGGAGGCCTGGAGCCTATCTCAGGTGGCTCTGAGCACTAGGTGGGGTACACTTGGATGGGGTACCAATCCATCAAAGTCAGTGTGTGCGTTACTCACTTTGATGGATTGGCTCACTCATACACTGTGGGGAATTTGGAAAAGCCAATTAGCCTAAGCTGCATGTCCTGTGGGAGGAAACTGGAGTTTCTGGAGGAAACCCTTCAAGCACAGGGAGAACATGCAAACTCCATGCACACAGACCCGAGTAATTTACATTATTAGCTAAGCCGCTCTAAATTTAGATCAGGTGCTTAGTTTTGCTTTGGTTATCCCACAATGTCCCTAGAATTTGTCCAAACAAAACTTAGCACTTATAAATATGCACACGGTCCCACCAAATATCGACCCATGTCAAGTCTGAGGAACTCCCTGTAGACGCCAACGTGTGTGGAGACAAAGATTTGGGCAAGGGTATTTTACTAAATATTGGACTTGTTGGCCAAAACCCTGCAACTTGACTAAAAGGACCTTAGTCAGGGATGTGATCAAGAACTCAATGACCACTCTAACAGAACTCCTGTGCAACAGGTGAAAGGCAAGCACTTAAGGACATTTAACATTAGGCGTGATTGTTCCCCACTCCCGAAATAGTGGTTCCATACCCGAGTACACTTATTTAAACATTTAAACACTCTCCTATACAGCAGGGGGCAGTATGGACCTAATTGGGTCATGAGCTGTATGGCTGTGTAGTTCAGAGGATGATGTAGCGTTCTAAACAGCAGCCCACTTCCGTGTTCAGCTCTTATATTTAATCCAAGCCATTCCTCAGTATGCCATATTATTCCCTTACATGTAGTGTGAAAGCACCCTAAAAGACTCATTAGCCTCATCATATCCTTTTGAGTGGACAGACACACATGGAAACTAATCTTCAAGCGCAACCTTTGACAAAATCCCGGGACTGCTCATCAACTGACTAATACCATCCCTAGAGTGAAACATGGTGATGGCAGGATGGCAGGTTCTTCTCAGTGGTAAAGATGGGGAGACTGCTTAGAATTGGGAGCTGGATGAATGAGTCAAATACAGATATGTCCTTAAATAAAATCTGCTCTAGAGTTTACCTTACAATATCACAGCAAGCAGAAATATACAGCAAGGACAAAAGTTTTAGGATAAACACAGTGTGCTTGAACGGTCTGGCCGAAGCCTAGACATGAACCCTGGAGAACACCAATGGACCTGATGATGGCAGTTCATGAACTTGAGAAGATTTACCAGGAAGAATGGATGCAAATGCTTGACTTCAGTTGCTGATATTTCTACACACTTGTTTTAAACACTAGTTTCAGTCTAAATTGGACTTTTTTTTTTAGGTTGCCAGCTAATGTACAGTATATTAGTGAAGAACAAAATGTGGTTCTGAAGTTACTTTGCAACTGATTTGTTTAGTATAATCAGAATGTGACAAACCAAAAATTTGGATACCAAAATTCTACTTATGTCATCCTGTTGCAAACGCAAGCTAGGTACAGTACTGTATATTGCAACATTTGTCCAACCAGCTTTAATTTCTTTCAGAGGAAACAAACTGCCCCATGAGAAATCAAACTGTACTTACTGTTAAAACTGAATGAAGTCGCTCTACAATTGAAAAACTTTTATTTGCATTTTGTACTGTTACAATTATAAAAAGAATCAAACCACAGGTGTATACAGTAATTTTGCTTTGTTACCCTGATTTTTAGACTGTGCATATGGTTGGTTTGGTTGTGTGCTTGTATGGCAGAGCTAATACAGTCTACTGCCCTACAGTATGGGTATTAATACAGTCCCTGTCCTTGTCCTGGCATATGTGTGTGTACTCTGCAACACTGTGGTTTGGTGGATCTGTGTGAGTGTGAGTTCCTCTTACTGACCTCTGGCTCACCCTGTAGCTCAACCCCTGCTGAACACACTCACACCTGGGCTCCAGTTGGCCCAGCGTCCCCTGCCCCGGTCACGCCGTCACATCACCCCCCCCACACACACACACACATAATCAGTAACCTTCCAAGGTAAATGCTTTTTGACTGCTATGGTACATTTGCTAAGCTAAAAACAGAACTTGTTTTGCATCACCTAAGATTACCCATGAATATTGGTTCATGTTCTCGGTGGGTTCAGGATGGAGACTAGGTAACTGATCTGTTATTAGTTATCTTATCACCTAACTGATTTGAGAGATACCTTTTTAATTAGGTAGAATCTCACACAGAATGAGAACAGGAGATTTTTAATTTAAAAAAAAAACTCATGGCAAATAAACAATAAACAAAATAAACATCTCAAATTCAAATTTTTATTTGTCACATACAGTACACAGTCATACACAGTTCAATATGCAGTGAAATGCTTATATGACCGCCCGTGACCTTAAAAATAAAAGATCATTATTAGGAAATAAATATGAATTAAACAGAAATACAATAGAAATTTAATTTAGCTACGATAGAAATACAATAGAAAATAAATTTAGCTAAGATTATAAGAAAAATATAAGAAAACTTAGCTCCACAAATATGGAAAAGAAAAGATTCTGTACAATGTATAAAATATAGAAAAATATAGAAATATAGAAATTTTAGTGTAAATTTTAAAAAAAAAGAAAAAAAACTGGGTGGTGTGCATATATGCATGCAAGTATCTTATTTAAAGTGACTTGTGTGCAATGAGCCAAGAAATGAAATGTAAATATGTAAATGTGCATTAATGTGCAGGTGTCCATAAGTGTCGATAAGTGTCCATCTAATATTAATCACACGAGGATGGGTTCCCTGTTGAGTCAGGTTCCTCTCAAGGTTTCTTCCTATTGCCATTTCAGGGTTTTTTTTTCCTCGGCTTGCTCATCTTGGACAATTTGATCTTTTTGATTCATACATATTTTTACATTTCGTACTCCTCATTCCATAATTTTTTTTTTTATTCTGTAAAGCTGCGTGACGATAGTAATCGTTGTTAAAAGCACTATACAAATAAAATTTAACTTAATTGAAACACACAATAATCCAAAATCCATGAAGCAGGCTGTGTTGAAGTACGGTACCAATAAGATTTGGTGGTCAGGTGAACAGCAAGACTTGGCTAAGAGACCTTTTTTTATGAAGTGTAAAAACAGGAAGTGGTGAGGAAGTGAAAGAATTCTAATGAATTGCTAAAATTCATTGCTAAAAGTGAGATCGCCTTTGATCAAAAGGTTTGCAGTTTGAAGCTAATTAGCTATGTCAGCTAGCTAGCTTAGTTGCTAGCTTCTTTATATAACACTAGCTATTTAATTACTAGACAGTTTAAAAATTAACAAAAACTATCATCAAACTTCTCCATGTTGAAGACTCGCTAACTACTGTAACAAGTAAAGAACACTAGCTAGCAACGAGAACCGAAAATCTGGCCACATAACAAACTGTCGCTATGGTGACAAATACGAGTTGTGTAAATGTGTACGTGAGACTCATCTGTTCTGATAACATCTGCACTATTGACCCTGTATAACTGAGGTGTGTATGTGTGTGCGAGTCCCTCCTGCTCATTCCGTGCCAAGTGTGTGTATTTTGGCTGAGTTGAACCTGCTGATGTGTAGGTTGAACAAGATCTCATAGCCGTATGTTACCGTCACCGTCGAATCACGCTTGGTTGGTAAAGCTAAACAAGGTGCTGAGCCAAATTTATCACCCTGACGTAAAGACTTGGCCCTAAAGGGGCGGTACCCAACAACGCTTCTGTGAGAATTATGGACAATCGGGTGCGTGTAGAGGACGGGCTGTAGGAACACACACACACACACACACAAACACACACACACCTGTTGGTAAATCAAACAGCTGATTAATCAGTAGACGAGATTCCCGGTGTGAGTCATATGACCCTGAACGCTTTGTGAACTTAGCGATAAAAAAGGTAAAAAAAAAAAAAACATAGATGTATGTGCTACACTCACACAAACAAACACACACACACACCATTTCTCGCTCAGAAACAGAGTTGTGTTGAACTGAAGACACACTGCAGGACCTTGACCCGTCTGTGTGGGAGTTTGTGTGTCTAACGTCTGCTTCGGGTGCAGAGAGACTCAGAGTGATTGTGATGTCTGGCTTGTAGACAAAACGATGAGTGTGTGTGTGTGAAAGTGTGTGTGTGTGAGAGAGAGAGAGATACCTGTCTGTAGACAGCATTAAGAATGTGACACATGCTTTTATCACTATGGCATAACCTGACAGATGAGCAACATCTGCAAAAATTCTAGGAAAGTTTGACTTCCTCCTCATGTCCTTGTTTCTCCAAACAGCTGACTTTCTAGTGAGGACACGAACATTCATGCATCGAGGACACAGTGCTTTTGTTGTGTTTTGTCCATACATGCAGTCTCTGTACTAAAGCATAAACAAATACACCTTGAGATATATTTTACAGATAACATTGCTAACACAATGTTCAGTTACAGAGTCATTTGAATGTACATTTGTTTGCGCTGAGAGTCATTCTTTTGTTTGATATTTTTCCTACATCGCAGTTCATCCTTGTTGTTCTTTATTTTGGTCTATTAATCTATCTTACTCATGTTCTCGCTCTCATACACACTCAAAAGGCACTTTCACATTAGGCATGATTGATTTGTGGGGGGGGGGGGGGGGGGGGGGGGGGGGGGGGGGGGGGGGGGGGGGGG
>JAQQZS010000023.1:39877639-39887639 GCA_030068045.1 Platyallabes tihoni
CGTAATTGCCTAATTCCATATGTGTTATTTTATAGTTTTGAAATCCCCAGTATTGTTGTAGAATGTAGAAAATAAATAAAACTCAACAAAAACAAAGAAATTTGCAAGTGACCCCAAACTTTTGAACGGTTTAGTGATTTATTATGATATGGCCCCTAAGCAAGATTTTGAATAGAATTTTGAATTCTATGAGACATTTTGCTTCTGCACACATTGCATCTGTACTGCTAAGCACAACCCTAATTATCTAAAAAGGGACAGAAACTTGAAAATGGTAGCTAAAACATTTTCCCATGTCCATGTAAATAGGGCCAGAACTTTCTCCAATGCAGGATTTCTCTCCAATGCTGGCTCCAATTCAAAACACACTTCCAATAATGATAACCTTTGGCACTATATATTCCCCAAAACACAAGTCTACTTCAGGCTGCCATTGGCAATGTCCTTTACAAGTACTAATGCATTCATCATCAAATGTTGTGCAACAACAATACTTCATGTTTTTAGCCTGCAGCCACAAACAGAAAATTACTTTGCCTCCAATAATGCTACCTGAGCCAGGGGCAATGATTCTCCATGAATAAAATATTAGACCAGCAAATGACTATTGACAGGAGCATTTATTAACCTCCAGGTCACAAAAAATGAACAAACTGCTATTCGAGTCTGTTAACAGCCCAGCAAGCCAAGTCTTTAGAAAACATCCAAGCTGCCAAGATAAAGATTAGAGAATGTTGGTCAGAAATTCCAAAAGAATGTGCAACTGTAATATTCTCTTGGACACAGGTTATGTTACTGTAGATTAGGTGGAGATCTGCCACCTTAATCAGCTCAATTCAATATGTTGATAACTTTGAATACAGCTAGAGGTAATACTAAAGCTGTTCCCACCGCTTACAAATACTGCATCAAACAAAAAAGTTGATAGTTCAAAAAGTTCCCTCTCATCTTTTGTTTTTTTATATATATATTTTTATATGGATGTCATCTCAACTTGCAACATCATCACACATACATTGAATAGTTGAGTAAAGTTGAGCAATATCTAACATGGAATACTGATTGTGAAAGTAATGTTGATGTAATACAATATGCTTCACATTTTATGGCTCATGTACGGTATATGTAAACAAAAAAGTGTTCAAAAATGTCTAATGGCCTGAAATTTTTAGATTTCTGGTCACATTTTCTCAGTTAAAATTTGACATTTCTGCAGAAATTTTCCTGTTTAAATTTTGACAGTTCTGATGAAATTTTGAAGGTAAAGTTTTGACATTTCAGGTGAATTCCTACAGAAATATACAGTACTGTATTTACACATGATGTATACATAAGTGGAAAAGTTATTTACTTAATAATTTATTGAGGGTGAAACCTTTGGGGCTTTATTAAAATCACAAAATTGGTCTGATTTCACGAACAAGTCAGATTATTGTACGTCAAGTATCAGTAGACGGGACTATTAAGAAGCAGTTACAACTGCAAAGTTAATGTATTGTTTCTCTAATTTAGGTCAGTTTTCTTTTCATTTGCATTTGTATATAGACAAATTGTTTCATTACAAAATAATGAATAAATTATTAATAAAGAACTTAATATTGTGTTAATGGCAGGACAGCTAATCTCACAGATTCACAGCTGATTTTCCATCCAGGGTGAATTCCTGCCTCATACACAGTATTTCCATGAGTTTCCTGGAAAGCAAAATATGGACAAGTTGTTTGAATTTTCCCCTTTCGATTCCTAAGCATACTGTTAAAATTTCCCCTTTTTCATTCCTAATTATCTGTATGTTTTCCCATCTCCCTTACGTTCTATATATACAAAGAAATGAATAATAGGGTCTTTTTTCTGTTTTTATTTGTCATGGTCAAGGGACTTGTTTTTTATTTATGCAGCACTTTTAACAAGGAATTTTGATAACAAGCAACCGTATAGAAACTGAGACAGCTTTCTCTCTCTCTCTCTCTCTCTCTCTCTCTCTCTCTCTCTTTTTTTGCATGGCAGGATGTTAAGAAGGAACAGTGCCAGCATTTCCTTTTGGGCCATTTGCAGAAGTGAAAAGAGCTTCGAGCAGCTCCTTCACGCCCGTCTTCCCTCCCTTAACTCCCTACATCCCTCTGTGAAGAAAAAGCGAGGGAGCGAAGGAGCACTCTGTGAGCCAATGGTTCACCGCCATGTGCTCACATGAGCGTCCGGAGAAAAGAGGAACGGACTTTAAATAAAGCGCGTGGACTTTCTGGAAATGTTTTGAAAGGGTGTTGTGAAACTGCAGGCTCATCATCAGGCTGGGATTATTTGGGTTGTGTGGGTTGCCATAGAGGAATGTAGAGTTAAAAAGTGACAAATTGTGGACCGCAGAAACCAATCGACAAGTGAAATCCGACTGCCACAAATAAAGCAGCAGAAATAACAAATGTTTATGATAATGCAATAGAGAGTGATGTAAACAGATGTTTTGAAATAAATTCTTCATGGCTGAGTTAGAAGCTACACACAATTTGTGTCATACTAAATAATATAAAACCAGGAGTCAGGGGCACAGTATCTCAGTGGTTAGTTTGGAAGGTCCCAGGTTTAAACCCTACAAACACCAGGTTGCCACTGTTGGGCCCTTGAGCAAGCCGTAACCCTCAACTGCTCAGATGTATAATCAGATCAAAATGTAAGACGCTCTGAATAAGGGTGTATTCCAAATGCTGTAAATGTATATAAAATATGTTCTTTAGCTAGATAAGTGTTTAGCAACTGATGATCTAACAATGATGGAATTTAGCTTTCAGTCAGTAGTTGATCGACAAGCAACTATAGCAACCTATAGGCCAGAACACTAACTCAAACATTTTCAGCGCTCCTTCCTGATGCTGAGCTGTGATTCACTCCTGCTGTCAACTCTCCCTTTCTTGCTTTGTCTTTGTCCTGCTGTCTTGCTTTGTATTGCTGGAAATGTCAGCACACAAATGCGCGCGCACACACACACACACACACACACACACACACACACACACCTGTGGCTACATCCAAAACCACAACACTACCATATTACAGCATAACAACACTATAACACTTTCAAATAATTTATGGGGCTTATGGGTTACCATGACCACTGGACAAAAAAAAACACAATAGTGCCACGCTCATCAAAACAAAAGATCAGTTAAACCACGTGCATACACTCAGAGTCTGTAATGATGATACATTCACAATTGAATTCAAGTAATGAATATTATTGCAATACATTTATTTCCCCCAGATTTTGTAATCAGTCAGAATTGTGTAATGTGATTCCCTGTGATGTTGCACAATATTGTTCTGCTTTGTTTTTAGCAATGGAAATGTCTTAGCATTCATAATAAGGAAGAGACTACTGTACTGTATGTATCTGCTGTAAAGTTATAACATACCGCATAGTACCAATGAATGTCCTTTATCTCTAAACGTCCACTAATAATTCGAAACCTCATCTAACACCTCAACACTAACCTACCCAATCCAGCCTAAACCCTCTATACTACCTCAGAACCTCACCAACACCACATCAAAACTTTCAATAAATTTCCCTCTATACAATACCACATCAAAACTGCCCTTAATTCTCCCCAATACCATTTTAAAACCCTTCTCAATTTCCTTCCTCAAATTCCTCCACTAATGTACCTTCAAACACTCTTTGAATAAATAATACCCCCTGATATTTCTGCTAATAATCCCCTCAGAGCTTCCCAACACCCTTTCAAAACCCTTCCTACATTCCTCTCTCAAATTCCCCTTAATGTCTCCTCAAAACATCTTTAAAACCTCCTAAATACATACCTAATACCCCATAACCATCACCTAATACTCCCCATGAACCTCAACAAACCCCAACATATCCCAGAATATCCGCTAAAATCATCTTTAGTACCTTAAATACCTCCATAATACTCACTGAAACCTTCATAAAACTCTCCAGAGAACCACCCCAACACCCGTTCAAACGTCCTTCCTCAAAGCCTCTACTTCATCATTAAGCCTTCTTTACTACCCCTTAACGACCCCTAAAAATCTCATCAGAGTTTCGAAAAACCCTTTCAAAACCTTATCAAAATCCCTGTTTCAAATTCTCCTCTAATATCTGCTCAAACATCTTCATTGCTTCCTAAATACCTCTCTAATACCCCAATAATTCCCTCAGAACCTCACCAATTTCATACCATATACCTCACCTAATATTCCCTTAAATGATCTTCACTCACTCACCATCTGTACCGCTTTATCCTGAATTCAGGAGGCTTGTAGCCTATCCCAGGAGATATAGGGCACCAATACGGGGTACACCTTGGGTACTCAAGGCAGGGTATACTGTACATACACACACTCACACGCTCATTCACACACTATTTGGGAATACTCTGCAGGTCTTTGGACTGTGGGAGGAAACTGGGGTAACCCACCAAGTAGAACATTCAAACTCCATGTACACAGAGACGAGAATCGGACCTGGCCGGGAATCGAACCTAGACCCTGGAGGTGCAAGGCAACAAGGCTAAGCATTACACCAGCGGGCCGCCTAAATCATCTTCAGTACCCCTAAATACCTCCCTAATACTTCCTCCAATAACCCTTCCAAATCTTCCACAGTTTCCTCCCTTACAAATACACCCTCAAAATGTCACATAATGTGTTACTTTGTTACTTTTTTTTTTGTTTTGATCTTTGCTCTTAATTGTTGTAGTTTTTACCCACAAATTCTGTCAAAACTACTTCTCCTAATACCCCCTCAATATCTCTCTTAATAACTTTAAAAAACATCCCATATACCCCTTAATGCTTCTCAAATGTCAAGCATGTTGACAAAGCCTCAACATGCTTAATTCCAACATTAGTTCTTTAAGTACTCCTAAACCTTTTCCAATACCCATAAAATCTAGAAAAAAAACAATGAAAACCTCCAAATCTCCTAATACCACAAATAATACCCTATTACAACCACTTATTTAATGAGCCATATAAGAACATGTTTAGTGTGCACTTTTACCCAAATTAATTTCTGTAATTGAGAATAATGACAATGTAGGTGAGTTAAAAGGCCTCGAAGCAACGTTATGCAAGAGTCCAGGTGCTACTGTTCAGCATTCTTATCTAGAGATCACACACACCTCTCATGGCTCGAAGGCCCATGCTGTTCAATGCAAATAGTCACCAAAGTGAAAAACATGAACCTAATGACCTTGAAAAGAATCCACTTCTCTTTTCTCCGACTTGTCGAAAGACAAGTTTTTTTTATGAGCAAGCATGTGGCGCTGTAAATTTTTGGGGACGATAGATCATAGGGAAAAACAAGGACACAACGGAAAAAACAGTCGTTAGTCACTCACTGGCCGACTGGCTGAGAGATACGTGGCCCTTCAACTGAGTGTGTGTGTGTGAACACATACTGATACTCTCCAACCAATGGGTCCAGTGTTTTCGACCCCTTGGAACAGGAAGTGGTACCTAGCGACTAGATGAAAACACAGGAAGTTCAAACTGCGTTCCTTACATTCCAGTATTGTCTTAGTATGAGCACACACATACGCACTTCGGGAGGCCGACAAGCATACACACAAAAAGGTGCAAGACAATAGCTGACACACACATCGTCGGTTATGAAGACAAACATGTGACATAAAGTGTGTATCCTCAGAACAGCATGTCCAAAGAAAGCCGACATAAGCATCTAAGGTTTCTTTATTTACAACTCGAAAGATTTTAAATACACACATTTACTGGCCTAATTAAATCTAATCGACTTTCCGGTCCATGCCAATCACGATAAAAACGGTGCACAATACTAAGGCTACGTTCACACTGCGAGGCAAAGCGGCGCAAATTAGATTTTATGTGAGTCATTTTTTTCATGCCAGTGTAGGGAATTGAAACCCTAGGGAATTGATAAAGCATTTTTTCACCTCAGAACTATTGCCAAGATAAGGAATATATTGTTACTAAATGATGCAGAAAAACTAGTTCCTGCTTTTATCACCTCTAGGTTGGACAGTAACACCTTACTGTCTGGTTGTTCAACTACTGTAGGTGCATAAACAAGCTTCAGTTAGTCCAGAGTGCAGCAGCGAGAGTCCTCACTAGAACCAGAAGATATGAGCACATCACCCCTATCTTATCCTCACTGCATTGGCTCCCTGTGAAATTTCGCATAGATTTTAAAATACTACTCTTGACATCTAAAGCATTAAATGGTCTCGCGCCGCAGTATCTGAGTGAACTGCTAGTGTCTTACGATCTGCCACGCCTACTCCGATCAAAGGATGCAGGCCGCTTTCCTTATATTCCAGTATCTGGTTTCTCAAGTTTTCTTCCTACTGCCATCTCAGGGAGTTTTTCCTTGCCACTGTCGCCGTTGTCCTCGGCTTGCTCATCAGGGACAGTCTTATCATTTTGATTCATTTACTGTACAGTCACATTTCATACAAATTTGAATAATTATTTTTATTGTGTAAATATGCTTTGCGACAATGTCAATTGTTGCTATACAAATCAAACTGAATTTAATTGAATTAAATAAAAGCAAATGAAATGGTTGATTAAACTTTAAGGTGTGTTGATTAATTTGACAACACATTAAACCTTTAAAGTTGCCAATAGGATTTCAGCATCTCATCTGGACTGGTAGCTAACTATACCTCAGAGAAATGAGGTAGCAAAACATACTTTAATTTTATTTGGAATAGATAAAAAAGTAACTGTGAAAAAATAATGCAGGTGTCATTGATCTGTACACATGCAAATGTGCCTGTGCTTCACAAACAAATAGCACTTATAAACCTTATAAACATTTAGAGTGATGTTGCTATAAAACAAAATTAAAAGCGACGTTAGAAAGCACATACAGTAGCGCATGTACCTAGGGTTTAAAGAGATCGCAAACGAAATGGCCAAACTTGACTTTTGTAGCAAAGGAACGCTAAAAGAAACTAAAGAAATGAGCCAAAGAAATATAAACAATGCTGGAAAATGTGCCTTTTTTATTGTGAGATTGAACACATCATGTGGCACGCTGTTCCTGTGCGTTTGCGGGTCATGGACTGACGTCCTAACAGAGCCCATCCTGGTCCAAAAGAATACTGGACTAAATGACTCATTCCACAAACAGAATCTCGCTACACAAGTTCTGCACCAAAGCTTTATAATATGCTCAGAGAATCAGAAGTATTGGCTAAATTGCTTATCAAAATAATGAGAATAAATGAATCTTCACTCGGACAGAACCCTGACCCATACAAACAGTAACCTAAAAAATGAACACTACACTAATTTAAATCTAATCCTGGCACAAACTAAATCCGAGCTAAAATCAATGCTGACCAACTGAAGAAACTGAAACTAGCATAAATTCTACTCAAACACTATTCTTTTTGTAACTCATAACACACTCACCTGAATAGAACTTTTCAGTACCCTTAAAACACCTTCGGTTACTGACACGCCATCACACACTATTATCTGAAAGAAATAAGA
Organism: Platyallabes tihoni; assembly: GCA_030068045.1. Classification (NCBI taxonomy): domain Eukaryota; kingdom Metazoa; phylum Chordata; class Actinopteri; order Siluriformes; family Clariidae; genus Platyallabes; species Platyallabes tihoni. The sequence goes on from JAQQZS010000023.1 coordinate 39,885,137, forward strand.
AAATGAAAATCTGTGCCAGCAGGTGTTTAAATAAGTGTGAATGATAAAAACCAATTAATTTTATGAACTGTAAAAAACAACAGCTGACCTTTTTTTTTTTAATCTGGGGGCAGCAGGTGATTTTGTAGATTTCTGTTAATTGTAAAAATCATTGCAAATGGTTAAAAGGTTAATTATATCTTCTTCTTTTTTTTTTTTTAAGGGAGACATAATCAAATCAGTATCTGTGAAATGTTTTTGGCCAAAAGCAAAATAATGTTTACTGATGAATGAACAATTATCAGCATATTCACCATTGACTGTATGTAATAACTAGGATTGTGTTGGACCAAAGTTTATATCTTAAGTCAGTGATTCATTTAGGCCAAGATTTATTCAGTTCATGATTATTTCAGTCCTGATTTTTTTTTATTTTTTATCTAGACTTATTTCGGGATCAGTTTTAATTTGGGTCAAATTTTTATTTGGAATAGCATTCATTTATACTAGTGTTCCACTTTACAGTAAGTCATGATTTGGATGACATGGACTTTTTTTTTTTTTGCTTAGGATTAGATCATTTCATGATTCTGATTCAGCCAGATGTCATTCAATCCATTATTCTGATTTGTCCTATTCAAAGCTAAAGGCATTTAGTAAATAATAGTTAGTTTCCAACACCCAAATTCCCAAAGTCAAATAACCAATTTTATTTATTTATTTATTTATTGAAAGAAATTAATTTGAGTTGAGGACAATTATGCCCTTGATTCTAATTGGGCCAGGAGCCATTTATTTGGTGTTTCTGTTTGTAATTAGAGTCATTTAGCTTAAATACCTGACGATGCCTCATATTAAAGCAAAATAAAAGATTACAAAGCCTTACAGAGAGATTTTCTTAAGCTGTGGAAGAATAATGCCATGTCAGCTTTTTAATCCTTGGGGGTCCTCAGGGACAGTGATCCTGGTGTGGACGGGGAATCTAACAAAAAGTGATGTGTCACAAATTTATTCACATCATGGTGATGCGCTCATTTTAATAATGATGATCTCACAGTTTCCTCACTCTTCTTCTTTCATTCTTAAAACACAGGCCCACTCTTCTTAGAAACATAGATTTGTTCCTGTTCACCATTTCCTGTGCTTTCTGTCTATTATGATTTTCAAGTTTTTTTTTCTGTCTCTCACGAGTGCTGTGGATTTCTTAGAAACTTTTAGATCTGCTCATTCATCTTTTTACAGTAATTAACTGAGGCCAAGATGAATTCAGATTAATTCTGAGTTATGTACTCCTCCACATAACTCAGCAGATTCCAGAATGTAACTAACAATTTATTAATCAGAATGGGTTAAATCTTAAGCCATACTTAAGCCATGATTTTATGACTCTATCTAAATGGTGATTTAATAATCTCCTTTGGTCAAGAGTCAAATTCAAATAAAAAATGTTATTTGTTGCTTACACAACCATACACAGTATGATAGGTACAGTAGTGAATTGCTTACATGACTGTCTGTGACCTTGAAAAGAAAAAAAGTAAGGAGGCATAAATGCTTATAGGAAAGAACAGAGAATATAAAATATAAAATCTACTATCGTTGTTACAATCAAATAAAATAGAATAAAATAAAGTATAAGATAGAAATATGGAAAGTATGGAAAATTAGTAGGTAAAATATAAAACTCTAAAATCTAAGAACTGCATAAATAAACTATTAAGTACGGAATGTGCAGGCAGCAGCAGTATGGTGTGGTCATGGAGTGTGAAATAGAATGAAATGAGCCGCAGTGATATTGTCCATATGTCACTCTTCTCTTTAGAACTCTTTTAGAGAACTTTAGAACATGACTCTTTTCGGTCAAAGAGTTGTTTTGGCCAGGGGCTTGTTCATCCAAAATTCAGTTTCAACAGAGTCACTTAGCTTGGTTCATGGTTCAGTTCAAACCTGGACCCATTGTGTCCCTGACTCTTTTTGAACAAAGAGTCATTTAGATCACGAGTCTGTTTTTGGCAGTAGTCATTTCAATTATGATTCTGTTTGTGTCAGGAATCATGAAGCCCTTGATTCTGCTTGGAAAAGGAGACATTTAGCTAATCACTCTATTTCAGGGAAGAGTCCTGTAGCTTAAGATTGTGTTTGGGCCAGAAGTCATTTTAGCAATTGATGCAGTTTGAACTAGGAGTCATTTAGTCTATGGTACAAGTTGACGGAGACTCACTGATAAGTCTGCATTTTAGTAAGTCCTTGATTTTGTTTGGTCAGCAAGGTTTTTATTATTATTATTATTATTATTATATCCCTATTGTGTTTTGCCCAAGAGTCATTTAGATCATGATTCTGTTTGGGCCAGTAGTGTCCAAGGTTCTGTTTCAGCCAGGATTCATTTATTCAATGATTCCGTTGGGGTCAGGAGTCATTTTGATTGTGATTCTGTTTGTGCCAGAAGTCATTTAGTCCATGATTCAATTTTAACCAGAAGCTATTTGGCACATGGTCCTTGATTCTGTTTGGTCAAACAGTT
>JAQQZS010000023.1:39900373-39914611 GCA_030068045.1 Platyallabes tihoni
GGAGAGAGGGAAGAGAAAGAGGGGGAGGAAGAGAAGAAGAGGAGAGATGGCAATTAGGTCTGGTCACAGTCATACGATGTATAATGTGAATGTATATTAACTGTAGAGTGCAAGCAGAGACTCCAAAAAAAACTACTTTAAAAAGTAGAAATACACAAAAAAAGCTACTCAATTACAGTAACGCGAGTAAATGTAATTCGTTACTTTCCACCTCTGATTATACAGTAAATTGCACGGCCACCTAGATGAAGAACAAAGGTGCGTCCGGAAAAATACGGTAATTATACTGTACATACCGTGCAGGAAATGCCACGATGCTACCACCACCATGCTTCACAGTTTGGATATGAACCAGTGGCCAGATCAGAACAAACAAGGCATTAAATGCGTCCTATAAGCTTTTTGTTATATATCACACTATGCATGACTGATGGAGTATTTCTGAGATGGAAGTGTTCAGGTTGGACTTTCAGTGTGCTTGTGGTTCCAAGGCTTCATCCATTTCAAAGCGATGTAACCCAGCATGCTCCTGAGAACACTTCAATTACAATGGCATTGTATTATTTCCCAGAGGCAATTTGAACTGAGAACACTTCTTGGACTTGATGGTTATGTGGTCTGTGCTCAGTTTGGACATCTAACACGTTCCATACTGGACGCACACTTACTTTTGCTACTGTACATGAATCCTCCACCTAAGGCAGGAAACGATCCGCACTGAGAAGCAATCGCACAGTAGTTAGTGAAACTTTACCGGTTGTGTTAATGCTAATTTCAGCTAGCACCTGTGCAGGGTTGTAAATGAAACGTCAGGACCAACCCATCAGTAACGTACCTTATTGTTTTACAGAAAAAATCTGCTGATTGTTAGACCACTAACAAGTGGGAAAATAATAATGAGGCTAATACAAGAGTTATAACAGCGCTGTCTAGTTCAAAACACACGATACACACAAGAACGTGAACAAATTAGGCAGTTTATTCAATTTATTAACTTTGTATATATAACGTTATTAACACAATATAAGAGGTTTTAAACTGTAGCAATACGAGTTGACATTTATATGGCAATTTATATATTTTATTCATGTAAGTAACAATGTATTAAACATATTTTGTAAGCAATTTCATATTTTTTACACACTTCATGTTAGTGTGTGTGTGTGTGTGTGTCCACATGCCCTGTGGCAGAAGATAAACAGGAGAAGTTTCTACTGGGTAAATATTCCATGTACAGGAACTGAAATGGAGAAGTTTACAACCAGTGTGGGCATCCACAGAGATCCTCTGCAGCACTCACACACACATGATAGCAATAACTTTTGATCATAACACTGTAATATGTGGTTATGTCTTTCCGCATGCCTCAAGGCTCGGGAGAGCATGCAGCGTTTGTGAAATGATTTTCAGTGTTCCTATACGCTCTCCTGTGAAATACGGAACCAAACCCCTGCCCGTGTTCCGGTACCATTCCTGACACAGCCCTGTCCACTCTGCCTGGATTTTAAGGTTGTTCCAATTCTTCAGTGAAACTGGTTAAAGCCGGAGGGAACCGGTGAAGGGCATGGAGAGGGAGTTTAACGGGTATAAATGTGCTTAATACTTCAGAAATCGAACAATTGTTACAGGGTTTCGTGCACTTATTTCTTTTAAGCATGTACTGTTGCTAGGCAACTGGGAATAGAATCACTGCACTAGTCACGCTATCTAGAAAATATAGTGACCTTCATTCATAGGTGATATGATCACACACGCACGCACACACACACACACACACACACACACACACGTTTTAGTACTCGGTGTTGTACACAGACAAATTGTTGGAATGCGTGACACACAGTTCCCATGGATACTGGTTGATGGGCCTCTTGACATTTGACCCTTGGCGTCTGCTCTCTTGCACCATGAGGGCCACATCCTCGTCGTCCAGGATGCGCACCAGGTCTCCTTCAGGGTCGCGGTAGTTTAGTGCGATGTCCTCGACCTGAAACACCTCTCTGTGTGTGTGTGTGTGTGTGTGTGTGTGTGTGTGTGTGAGAGAGAGAGAGAGAGAGAGAGAGAGAGAGATAATACACAGAACTTCAGAGTTAATAATCCTCGAACAAGCGTTGCAGTTTCATTTGTTGCAAGGCATCATGGGAGAAATAACGAGAACCCTAATGAGGAAATAAATGAACAAATGAACAATTTACAGTGAAATGAAGGGTAGTGAAGGGTGAAAAACAAATTAGAGAGAGAGAGAGAGAGAGACGTGTTTTGGATTGGCAGAATGTATCTAGACGTGTGTGTGTGTGTGCGCGTGTGTTGACTTGCCTCATGCGTGACAGGAGGTCGAAGTATGACGGCTGGATGGAGAGGTCTTCCTCTACACACACATCCCTGCCCACCCAAACACACACACACACACACACACACACACACACACACAATTATAGATTTTACTTTGATTAGCTCAGATAAATCAGATTAAAAAACATGAGATCAAATGTGAAGAGATATTGGAAGCATCCAGACTGTTTAAAGGGTTATTATTATGGGATGTTTGTGACGCTGACCTTTCGTCCACACCCCCAGGGTTCATCATGCAGCAGTGCAGGCAGCTGTAAGCACCTGGCCCGGATTTTTTCTTCGAAGCTCCACCCTCTTCATCCGAGTCGCTCTCAGGTAGAGGCTTAATGATCTTCACAAACGACTCAGGGAAAATGCCAATCCTGTCTTTAACTGTGCCCTGAGAGAGGGGGAGAGAAACAGACAGACATGTAAAGAGACACACAAACAGTGTATGAGATTAATGAGACAGAGATAGAGAGAAAGAGGGAGACAGGGAATTTGAGAGAGATAGACGTACAGAGAGAGACAGAGAAAGAGAGAGAGTGACAGAACAAGAAAGGGGTAGAGAGAAAGAATAAGACAGTGAGAGATATGAAGACACAAATATGAGAGAGAATCAGAAATCAGATGAGAGACAGATGGAAAGGGATAAAGAGAAAGAGATGGAAAAGAAATGGAGAGAGAAAGAAAATGTAGAGACAAAACAGTGTGGGAAAGAGAGAGAGAGATGGATAGAGGCAGACAGAGAGAGAGAGATAAAGTTGAGAGACAGTAAGAGAGATGTAAAGAGAACAAGGGAGATATGAGAGAGTGTATGAGAGAGACACATGGTAAGACAGAGAAAGAAACAAAAAGACAAAAACACTGTATGAGATAATACATACACTGTAGAGAGAAAGAGAGAGACGGTATATAAGAGAGAGCAAAAAAGATGTAGCAAGGAAGAGACAGCAAGAGAAAGGATGAGACAAACGTAGATAGCAAGTGACAGAGCCAGACAGAGAGATAGAGATAAAGGGAGGGACAGAATGTATGAGAGAGAGACACACAATGAGACAGACAAAGAGAGAGGCAGCAAGAGATGTAAAGAGACAGAATGAAAGAGAGAGAAGGCAGAAATGGGTAAAGAGAGAGAGACAGCAAGAGGATGTGGAGAGAAAGAACGTCAGCACTTGTCTAATAATATCAAATACACACTGCATTAACACAGTTGTGAGAATATGAATCTCTCTCTCTCTCATTATATGAGACTTTGGCTACAACTGTAAAGCACTCCGTCCCTAACAGGCCTGGAGATACAGAGTTCATGAGATGTTCCTGGACTTTTGTGAATGCATTACGCCAGAGACGATTAGATGTTCATGATTCATGACATCACAGCTCCACGACTTTTAATGGGTTGTCCGTCATTTCAGCAATAAGGAACTCTCTGTGCTTCTGAGGGTAAAGTCAGTTGGTTGATTTCATATCTGTCAACAAAACCTGACGTTAATTCCACATGGCTCCAAATTGTCTTTTTTTTCTTTTGGGCGCTCACTTATCACAACGTGGTGTACACCCACCATCCCACAGATATCAAAGTGGCTGAAATTATAATCAAAAACATTATAATTAAGGAGCCTCCACTCATCTCCTACAGACAAAAACATCAAAGGCTCAATTGTCACGAGTGAATTAATGCCAAGCCTAAGTGTGTTAACACAGGTCCTGGAGGATGTTTCCGTTACTCATCACTGTTCAGATGTTTACCGTCTCTCTCTTGCAAAAGATCAGCTGATCAGATGCAAATCTGAGGAGAGGAAGTGTTTTGTCAGGTCCGTGTGTAAAGAGAAGAGAGGAGAATGGGACAGGAAGTCTGGAGCAACTCAAATAACCACCTTTTACAACCATGGTTACCATCCCAGAACATGCAACATGTCAAACCTTGAGGTGGAAGAGCTACAAGAGAAGGAGACCACAACTATCGGTCAAGAATGAGGATCTCCAGACTGGTGGTGGTGTAATGGTGTGGGGAATATCAGTAGTTCAGACTGGTGGTGGTGGTATAATACACAACATTTTTCCACCTTAGAAATATTGCCAAGCTTAGGAACATTCTATCCGTATCTGATGCAGAAAAGCTAGTTCATGCATTCGTGACCTCCAGACTGGACTATTGTAATGCATTACTAGGTGGTTGTCCTGCATCCTCAATAAACAGGCTACAGTTAGTCTAAAATGCAGCCACCAGGCTTCTCACTATATCTGATCATATAACCCCAATATTATCATCCCTGCACTGGCTACCTGTTCAGTTTAGAATTGATTATAATGGATGGTGGATTGTAATGTGTCAGAAGACTGGCTAGATGTGTGAGCTACTGTAAACCATTTACAGCCTTGTACATGGTTTAGCTCACACATCTAGCCAGTCTTCTGACACATTACAATCCACCACGCTCCTTAAGATCACAAAACTCCGAACTTCTGGTAGTTCCCAGAATATCAAAATCTACAAAAGGGGGTAGAGCGTTCTCATATTTAGCTCCTAAGCTTTGGAATAGCCTTCCTGAAAGTGTTCGGTGCTCAGACACGGTCTATCAGTTTAAAAGTAGGCTCAAGACGCATCTCTTTAATCTGGCATACACATAATTCATCCCATAACCTCATACTCCAGTAAATGCACACTCCTATCTAGTGCTGCTAATATCCTGATCAGCATCTACGCTAATTCTTTTCCACTTGTTCTTCCTTTCTCTAACATTCCCGAGGCATTTGGAGATTGTGCCAGCTCCAGTAGACAAAGGCCAACCCCGAGAAGATCTTGAGGCATCCAGAGAAGGACCACCTCCAGCTGGATTCTGCTTCATTATACTGTAGTTTGGATCTACACGTGCTGCTCCTGAGCTCCCAGTCATCCAGACCCCCTCTCTGTCCTCTACACCTGCGGACTTGTCCCTGTGCTGAACTGGACTCCATGATAACTTGAACAACTAAATAACTTGAGCAACCTAACACACATGATGTTGTTATATAATTCCTGTTATCCGTTATCACCCAAAATGAGGATGTGTTCCCTGTTGAGTCTGGTTCCTCTCAAGGTTTCTTCCTATTGCCATCTCAGGGAGCTTTTCCTTGCCATCGTCGCCCTCGGCTTGCTCAACGGGGACAATTTCACAACCTCATTATTATCTAAACACATTTTTCTCACTCATACACACTTCCATAAATTTTCTTTTCATTTTGTGAAGTTGCTTTGAGACAATTAACACTGTTAAAAGCGCTATAGAAATAAAATTGAACTGAATTTAATTGACCATAATGGTGTTAGGTATGTTAGCGGTTGAGACTGTTAGTGGTATAATGGTGTTGGGAACATCAGCAGTTCAGAGTGGTGTTGGTAGTTTAATGATGATGGGAATGTTAGCAGTTTAAACTGGGCATTATTTCAGTATTTGGTTAATCTATCTGGAGGTATTAGTGGAGAAATCAATTAACTGCAAATATGAAGGATATAAGATACTAGTTTTTACACTTTACAAGAAGCTCTATGGTCATATAGTTCTATGTACTATGGGTAAAATATTTGAGCTTTTGTGCAAGGCATGAGAAGAACTGGGTATATTTTGTGGACCTAAAGGATGTAGTATATACAATATATATGTATGTTTCGACAGGGTTGGCAGTTTTGAGTACTTTCTGGGTTACGTGGGATCCTCGGCACTCCCAGGTACTGGTTCCTGATCGATATGAGTTTCAGTTCTGTTAGTAAGTGCCTTTTCTATTTCCATCTCGAGTGTGAGATTGAACTCAGTGATCCTGACAATATAAAAATACATATTTAAAACTGCACAAGTAGCTTTAAAACGTAACTGTGTGTGTGTGTGTGTGTGTGTGTGTGTCTACATGCCCACTACACACTCCCACACCAAACACCTGCGCACTCGTTCTCTCCGCTCCCTCACTCTCTCAATCCCTCCGATGTGTGTCTGTGTCTCTCTGTTGTCTAGCCTTTCCGTCACTTTTCCTTTTTGCGCTCTCCCTCTAATCCCGCTCTCTCCCTCATCTATCTCTCTTTCCACCACAGGCTCGATAGCTCTCGCTCTTTCTCCCACCCTTCCCAACAAACTCTCCACCCCTCCCTCTCTCTCCATCCTTCACTCTCTCTCTCTCTCTCTCTCTCTCTCTCCATCCCTCACTGTCTCTTTCTCCGTCTCTCGTTCTCTCTCTCTCTCCTTTAGCTCACGCTCACCTCCAGCCAGTCGGCGTTGACTCTGCGCAAGAGAAAGATCACGTCTCCGCTCTTCAGGCTCAGCTCCAGGCGTCCGTTCCCGTTGAAGTCAAACAAGGCCTGAACACACACACACACACACATTATACACATATATATATATATATATATATATATATACACACACAAGCACCAAGTGAACAGCATTGTGAGGACGCTCAAAAGGTAGGATGGAAACTTTTTGAGTGACTGAAAGTGTGTAAACGAGTGAATGAACGAGCGGATATACGAAGAAGAGGAGAGTCTGAGTGAAATGACAAACGAGTGAAAGAATAAATGATGTTGTGTGTGTGTTTGAAAAATAAGAAAAAGAAAGACAAACTATTTCAAGGAACTATAGAGGTTACTCTGACACAGTGTGTGTGTATGTGTGTGTGTGTGTTGAGTATAGAAACTACTATATAGGAACTAAACAGAGAACTATTGCAAGACAGTAAAGAGCTCTTGTAATGGTTTGGTGTGTGTGTGTGTGTGTGTGCGTGTGTGTGCGCGCACATGGCTGTGCACCCTTATTTTGCATTAAGACATTCAAAATTGGTAAAGCTATTCTATGTCTCTCTCTCTCTCTCTCACACACACACACACACACACACACACACACACACACACACACACTCTCTCTCATGGACTTTGCAAATGTACTGTGCTTACAGCTCTCTCACTATACGGTCTCTTTTATTCTCTCTCTTCTCTTTCTCACACTGACACTTTCAGAATCAAAATAATAGTGAAATATGGTGTGTGTGTGTGTGTGTGAGAGAGAGAGAGAGAGAGAGAGAGAGAGAGAGAGAGAGAATAAAAAGATTAAAAACTATCATACAGTATAGTGAGAGAGCTGGAAGCACAGCAAAGCTGAAAAGCAGCATTTGTGTGTGTGTGTGTGTGTGTGTGTGTGTGTGTGTGTGTGTGAGTTGAGAGAGCGAGTGAGTAAAGAAAGCTTTGTTGCTTTGTTTGTCAGAGTGGGAGTGAGTAGGTGAGACACTGTTATGCTATCAGCTAATTATGTATTGGCAATAAAATCCCTTCGTGTGTGTGTGTGTGTGTGTGTGTGTGTGTATCCTTGTGGGCAGTCTTGTATATAGACACAGAGACGGTGTTAAAAGCTCGTGCTATGTTCATTAGAGAGTGAAGGCACACACACACACACACACCTCCGTATAAGCCCACAGTGTTACACAACTCTGCAATACTCAGCTCGATGTTACACATCTCCTCAACACACAACGGAGTGTTACACAACTCTGCAACACACAGCGCGCTGTTACACAACTCCGCTATGCAATAGACAAATCAGTGTTGTACAACTCTGCAAGACACAACTGTACAGCTTCATTACAGTGAGCAAGTTTTTTTTTAAGCCTCATCACACAGTGGAGCCATGAGTGTTCAGAATTCTGCGTTCTGATTGGTTGCAAGATGTTTTCTGGAACAGCAGACGTGACGGGAACTCGTTGTACCATATATGCTGTATTGTTTCTATGGCAACGGCTACTACGCCGGACGAGAGATTCTTAAACGATGAAAACAAAAGCGAAGTGGAACTAATCCTGCTATTCTCCAGAGTAGCTGTACTATCTTGTGCAGCTCGCTAGTTAGCTCGCTTCATTTAAACTTTAGTTAACGTTATAAAGAACGAGTCTAGTAGCTTAAGTGCAGAAACTTATACACTCATAACCAACAGGTAATTTCGAAACAAAGCAAGGATGTTCCCTTAATTCCAGGAAGTTAAATTTTGCCCTTTGTTCCAGCAGTAGAACTTATGTTATGCAACTGAATCTAAGGTTGCTAAACACATCGCACAAATGCTGTGTCCTTTCTGAGTTCCATGAATCATCATTATGCTAAACATGGCTTCTGTTGCAGCTTAAAAGTATAAAAGTAGATCGATGTTCGGAATTGTAGTTCAGTGTAAAAGTGCGCTGTCAGTCCCGTTCGGTCAACAGCCACGCCTTTGGCCTCAGGGCTTCTTCAAGTTCGTGAAAATAATTTTTTTTTAAGAAGCATTGATCGAGATTAGATTAGCATAAAGTCTCCTGGTTGTGGTGGTATTGATTCCGCTCTGTGGAAAGCAGGGCAATGTATCAGTATTCATAACCACATCTGCTGAGGCCAAACCATTAGGAAATTGACAAGGAGCGATGTTCAGTGGTTTGTTAAGCACTATAATAATAAATCAAACCAATTATACAGTAAATACACAGAAAGTAAAGCATGAAAGTAAAGCAAATAAAGCTAAAAAGCTTAAAGTTACTTTAAAAATAAAAATTACTTGAGGAATAATAAGCTGCTAAGCTACAAGAAGTCATGGGTTACATGCTAGGCCAAGAAAAACATTCAGAGGTAACCTGTGAGAAAATTAGCAAAGGACAGTCTCTCCCATGAATTTTTTATTTTGTTTACTGCCTCACTGTGGTGTTAGCATCAAGCATATTAGCATCACAATACTACAGTAGCTACTAGAGATGTTAACAGGGACCAGCCAATTTGATTTGTATTGCAATTCTGTTAGTATTGCAATATACTAAATAACTAAATAGTATTAAATATCCTGATTCAATATTCAATTTATTAATATTTTGTCACAATTCTAAACAAACTTTGCAAACAATTTGCAATAATAATAATAATAATAATAATAATAATAATAAATGATTTTGGAGTCAGTGAGACATGGTGATACGTGACTGGCTGCACAAAAGAATTGTGATACATAAATGAATCCTTTATTTTTTACCACCCACCTCTAAATTAGTCAATGATTAATCAATAATCAATTGATTGCCGGTATGAATTAAACTAGGTAGAAATGTATAAACTAAAAATGTTTGTTTTGCAGTGTGTTTCCCTGTAGTGCAGACATTTATTATCTTGTACACCAGAATAGGGTACACTTGCATTTCAGGTAAGGTGCAGCATCGTAAAAAGTAAATTTTTGTAGCCTCTTTTTAAATGAGGACAGAGAGACAAGCACTATTTGTTTTATATAGCTATTTTTCCAGATTGTGGCACTAGAACATTTTAAATAAAACTTGAAATAATAATTTAAAAATGTTTGCCATGTTACATTATTTATTAATAATTAGGAGATTATTAATGTGGTCAAGAAAAACAAACAAATTTGCACTAGAGAGTTGTACTAGCTAGAAATATATGCATGAACTAAAGGTTGCAGGCAAACATCCTGCTGTCATGTTAGACTTATAAGGCATTAGCGTTGACTTTTTAGTCATAATTTCAATTTGTACAATTTTTATTTTAGTCTACAGTGGGTTTAACATTAGATGCTGTCACAAACCAACTTTTCAGAAATCTGGATCCAAATTCACATTGCATTCAACTCAACCCCAGACGTGGATTAACTCTGTGCTACAAAGTGGGAACCACATGTGAGTCTGAAAAACATGACAACTGCATGGATGTGAATTTTGAATGTAACTCACCATTTAAAATTATATTAAAACATAAAATATGCATAATTCGGGGCGTGGCTGATTTGAGTGTCAGCTGCATTGAAGGTGTCAAACTGCTAGCAGTTTGCTGCTCATCAATTTAGCTAACCAGCTAACAGGAATCATTGAGGTTTAACTTGTAGGAGTTGACACGGGATAACACGTAGGGTATGGCTGACCAAGATCAATTAATAGCATTAGCATATAATTTAATCTTATAATAAATAAGTGAAGATTTCTGGTTAAACACGTTGAAAAGATGTAAACGGGTTGCCAAGTTACTGTTACCCTTCAGGAGCTGGTTATTGTCCAATAAAGGAATGTCCTGGACTGTTTTATTGTTTTTATACTATTTATTAAAGATCACTCTACTGTACCTTACCTTGAGTTAGGTAAGCAGGTTCCAAACAACAGCCAGACTCCGTTTGTCCTGCCTATTTGCCTCAAAACCGCTCTTCAGAAAATCTACAAGGTGACGTCACGGAGAGTTTGTCCAGTTCTTTTTACAGTCTTTGAATCGGAGTGATAGATTTACATCCTTAAAACAATGTATTTAGACTTCTAGTAGAGATTTATGAATCAATGACTGATTTAAAGTTAACTCCAGTATATTAAGGATATCTTCTTGTCCAATAAAGACGCACTACTGCATTGACACGTTTTTTGGGGGGGTTGAAGGACACTTTACCAAGCTGATTTTCCTTGTCGGAGGTCTGAAAATCAGGACATTCAGCAGGAGAGCGCAGGTTGGAAACAATGCTGACTTTTCATAAACATGCAACTATGCCTTTGAGTCATAGGACCTGTGTGTCCTGTCCATTTGTCTTGTGTTCATGCCTTTCGACGCATTCAGGGCCAGATTGTCCCAGGCTACAGGGGGAGAGAGAGAGAGAGAGAGAGAGAGAGAGAGAGAGCACCTAACTTTAGACACCTTGGTGAAAAAAAACAAGGCTACGTTTCCAATTCTGCCGCTGTCGACCTGCTAAATGAGCTCATTAAAACGTGAACGAACCAATGGGGAAGAAAGAGATGGGCTCCTCCAGTTAAATGAACTGACACACTTCGCGTTGGGGTGTTCCCAAGAGGACTCGGGCCGATACGAAAGAGATGAATCATGGCCCTGGGGCGCTGACATGACACTTTAAAGCAGATCCCGATAGAATGAGTGGTTATTAATTAGCGTTGCACAAGTTTCTGCGAGATTTGTGTCACGTAACCATTGAACAGACTCGGGTATCATTCAGTAGTTTGACGCTGATGATCGACCCTCGGGTGGATCCGCTTCTAAGCGTTGGCCAGTAAGCTAAAACATACACCTTAAATTGTCTTCCGAGTCTGAAACTGTTGCATCCTAAGGTCCCGAAAAGTATCCTGAAACAGCTAATTGAGATTCAGATTGCTCTGTGCAGACATTTCACGCTGCTTCAGACCTCAGACAGGGAGAGAAGGAAAGAAAGAGAGAGAGAAAGAGAGAGAGAGAAGAGATGGAGTTGAAAAAGTGATTGACTTCTACCTCAGCTGCCCTTCACGCTAACTCTCGACTACACGTCTGAAATTTTTACATTTAATAAAAATTTCAGTGGCTAAAAAACTGAGCTAATTATCAGAAGGTTGTGAGTTTAAATTGCCATGAGTGTTGGCCCTTTAAAACCTTTAACCTTTATGCCAGTTTTGTCTTATTAATGGTACCTTGCATAAACATACTTAAAACTAACCCTTCATTTTTACATTTTTGTTTGGAGAATTTTTCCTCAATATAATCGTAAGGCTACACCCACCAGTCACGGACAGCCAACGACTATCACATGACGCCAGCCACCCGCATCTTTTCGAACTGCTCACTCATGCATCCTTGGGAGTGGCGTAACACACTCAGAGGACAGCGTCATCTGTTCCTTCCGCTTGCATGACCTTACAGGTGCCCGTGTTTGATGTGAGAGCACTAGAGTGCCTCCCATCCCACCCCTCTAGGCTCCCAGCTGCGAGAGGCTACAGCATTACCTGGGATTCGAGCTTGCAATCTAACAATGATAGGGCAAGCATTCAAAAGGGCCCTTTCTATAATAGACTGTGAGAAACAAAGCTACCTAGCATGTTCCTTCTGTTATACTAGCTAAATAAAAGTTACCATGTGAAGATTTCTGGTTAAGCATGTAAATGCGTTGCCAAGTTACCGTTACCATTCAGGAGCTGGTTATTGTCCAACAAAGGAATGTCCTGGACTGTTTTATTGCTTTTATACTATTTATTAAAGATCACTCTAGCAACGATAGCATCACGGTGACCATAAGTAAACGCATGAGATGTTACGGATGTTAGCTGCAGACGGGAAGATTTCCAAACCTAGCTGTGAGAAGATAGATGTCTACCTCCCTTAAAACACCACCCTCTCTATCTTGTAAGTGTGCGTGAATTTCCAGGAGATAAAACATGCACGCTTAATAGGATCAGCTTCCATTTCGGAGAGTCTAATATGTTCATAATTCTTCTTTCTGGAAGAGCTTTTATCCGTGTGACGTGCGGCACGTCCAGCACTGGAGTCGCATGAAATCGCATTTCGAGCCTCGCTCTAAGGGCTTCCTTATTCAGATCTAATGAAGCTTGGAAGAGTGTTCGTGTGTGATACATCCAAATCACACAAACAAGTCTGGCAAAAGTACCCTGATGGCAATTTCCATATGGAGATTAATTCAGGCACTAATGAATTTCTAATGAATAGATAGTTTTAGTTGGTGTAGCATGTGGTTTTGAAGCACAGGGGGTAGGATGCTGTAAAGGGTCCGAGGATGGAAACTGAAGGGTGGCACAAACTCATTTAGAAATTAATGCAGCTTGGCAGGTGATATGTTCTCTAAAAGACTCCTTTGGTCATTGAAAATAAATTAACACACTGCCATTACCTTAGTCTTCTCTTAGCAACAGCTACTGCAGCCATGTTTGCACCAAAATATGGTTTTAACATCACAGGGCACACACACACACACACTCTACGGGCAATTTGAGAACGCCAATTAGCCTAATGTTCATGTCTTTGGACTTGGAACAAGCACTGGGGGAACTAAGACCCAATGAGGGAATCGAACCCTTGACCTTGGAGGTGGACAGGGCCAACCACTCCGCTACTGTACCAATGCCTTTAAGTATACCAATGCCTATGCAATAATAAAAAAGCACAAAACAGCAGTGAAGCCCCTTCAAATGTTGTTAGATGTTCTACATTTATATCCCTCCACACCTTTTTTAAAAATGTTGTTTTTCTTACTCCCACAAAATCATCCTGTCCACACAGTCAGCATTTTTGTGAAAAGTCAGTCCACACAGGTTTTTTTTTTTATATAAATATTTCTGTCAAAATGAAGAGTGTATTTAAAAGTATTTCCATCCAGAAAAACAGCATTTGAACAGACAGCTTTTTTGTAAATATTTCAGTTGTAACGGGTTTGACGCATGGGTGGCACCACAAACATGGACACGAGATGAGGGTTTAGGAAAAAGGGCAATTACATTCCGAAACATAGGGAACAAAAAAGGGTTTAAGGAGGGAGGACGCAAAGAAAGGGAAGTAAAGTAGTGATGGTGGCGGGCAGACTGGCAGTGTGGGCCCGTGTGGGCAGAGGCACCTGAGTCTCCATGGGCACTCTTTTTCCAGCTGATCTGGCCAGCCAGCCCCTCCCAGTTCTCCATTGGGTGCGTTCTCAGGTGGGAGTCCTTTCTTACGTTCGACAGCTGAGCAGGTTTCTCAGGGACCTTAAGGTGGATGTGCAGTGGCCTTTTTTCCCTCTTCTGTGCCATTGCAGCTTGTGCAGCATTCAAGCAGCTGTCCTTAAAGTTTTAAAACGACTGCTTAAAGTTTCATCTCTATGAAGTCCCTGGGGTGCATTACAGCACCCTGCTCACATGCCACTCTTCCGCGTTTGTAGCGTCCGTCGCACGACTCTGCTCTGTGGATCTTTAGCGCTAGACCAGACAGACAAGACAGACCAAGAGCAACACTCCCCGGCCTGATTTTATAACGCGGGGAGAAGCCCGCAATCCATTGACATTAATTGTGCTGCAGCCCTGCCCGTTTCCAGCAGCTCCGCCCCTTCACACACAGGGAAGGCCGCCTCCCTACACTGAAAAAAATGAACTTGGCTACCTGTTACATGTACTAAAATGTAATATGTGTTTTGTACATAATAATTT
>JAQQZS010000023.1:39933502-39943502 GCA_030068045.1 Platyallabes tihoni
GTTTGGTTGTGGTGCACCTTTTTCGTTTACTTTATTTAGTTTTGTATAATACACGTTTGCTTTATCTACTTGTTTGTATTTGTCCTTTTTGCTCACCGGCCTTTTAACGCAACACCGACACAAAGATAAAAGACCTCTCGATTTTTGTAGCCAGAGTTAATATAAAATTATCTGGTCTTTACACGGTAAAACCGACGCCATCTTTTCTATGTATTGACGGGTCTCCAGTGCCGTCATTCAGTTATGGTAATGGGCGTTTCGTTTTCCGACACACGCTGTAGCGGTAGCTCAATCATAAAGGACCACGCCATCTGACCAATCACAGCAGTGAGGGGTCACGGGAAGGAGGGGTTTAGACAGACTGAATCTTCGAACTGCTTCACACGAGTCGTTTTACGAATCATTTAGAAATGGGTTAAAATTAAATCTACTTTTGGAGAAAACTAAAGTGTTTTTTGACCTTACATACATGTAAACCTGTTTTAAGAGACTCATTAAGCAATATTAGCAACCTTTAAAATGGCATAATAAGACCGCTTTAACAAGCAATCTCTATTTTCCTATTCCAAAAGTTTGCAGATCTATACCCAAAAACTGGTTGCCAAAAGTATTCACTCACCCATCCAAATCATTGAATTTAGGTGTTCCAATCACTTCCATGGTTATAGGGGTATAGAATCAAGCACCTAGGTTTGCAGTCTGCTTTTTAAAATATTTGTGAAAGAATGTGTTGCTCTCAGGAGCTCAGTGAATTCCAGCGTGGTACTGTGATAGGATGTAATAAGTCCAGTCATGAAATTTCTACTAAATGTTCCACAGTCAACTGTTAATGGTGTTATGACACCATTAACAAGTGGAAGTGATTGGGAATGACAGCAACTCAGCCATGAAATAGTAGGCCACGTAAAATCCCAGAGCGGGTCAGTGGATGCTGAGACGTATAATGCACAGGTCACAATCTTTCTGCAGACTCAATAGCTACAGACCTTCAAACTTCATGTGGCCTTCAGATTACTACAAGAACAGTGCGTAGAGAGCTTCATGGAATAGGCTTCCATGGCTGAGCAGCTGCATCCAAGCCTTACATCACCAAGTGCAATGCAAAGCATCTGATGCAGTGATGTAAAGCACACCGACACTGGACTGAGCAGTGGAGACGAGTTTTCTGGAGTGACGAATCACGCTTCCCTGTCTGACAATTTGATGGACGAGTCTCAGTTGCCAGGAGACCAGTACTTGTCTGAATGCATTGTGCCAAGTGTAAAGTTTGGTGGAGGGGGTTTATGATGTGGGGTTGTTTTTCAGGAGCTGGGCTCGGCCTCTTAATTTCAGTGAAAGGAACTCTTAATGCTTCAGCATGTCTAAACATTTTGGACAATTTCATGCTCCCAACTTTGTGGGAACAATTTGGGGATGGCCCCTTCCTATTCCAACATGACTGCACACCAGGGCACAAAGCAAGGTCCATAAGGACAGGGTCGAGCAAGTTTGGTGTGGAAGAACTTGACTGGCCTGCACAGAGTCCTGACCTCAACCCGATAGAACACCTTTGGGATGAATTATAGCAGAGACTGTGAGCCAGGCCTTCTTGTCCAACAAATGCGCTTCTGGAAGAACGGTCAAAAATGCTCATTAACACACTCCTTTACCTTGTAGAAAGCCTTCCCAATAGAGTTGAAGCTGTTATAGCTGCAAAGGGGGTTGGGCCAACATCATATTAAACTCTATGGATCAAGAATTAGATATTACTCAAGTTCATATGCATGTATTTTTGGCAATATAGTGTATATATTTGGGGGGTGGGGTGACATTTTGTAAGGCATTTGCTTCTCTGTGATAAAATGTGCCTTTGCAATCTAAAAACAAAGGCACATTTCAAACTGGTTCAAACTAATTGGAAAAGTTTCCACCTCAGAACCACGACAGATACATTTTTGTAGTAGATTTTGTCCTAATTTGTACTTTTTATTAGTAAATATTGTAATTTGTGTAGTAGTGGGTCCACCTAAAAAAATTAATTCAAAACATTATAATTAGGCTAATTCCATAAATGAAAAATTGTATAGTGTGGATTTTTTTTTTTTTTTTTTTGGATTTTCTCCTTATTTTTAGTCATGTCCAATTCTTCCCCATCACTAGGAGCTCCCAAATTAAGCTACTACACCTCAGTCGGGAGGGCCGAAGACTGTTTCCTCTGAACCACGTGACTGAACGCTTTTTTTCAAACTGCTTGCTCACGCACCGTTTGGTGCGGCGTAACACACTTGTAGCGCTATCCACTAGGAGGATACAGCATCACCTGGGAATCGAACTCACGATCTCCAGATGATAGGGCGATGATAAATAAAGCTGTGAATCATACACAGATTTTAGATCCGATTCAGTTAGTTTTCGTTATAGTCATTTTTAAATCAAATTCGATTCAACAGCACTAACGTTTCCTCTCCGATTTGACTCAAATAGCTATATTCCTTACAGAATTTCAAAGTGTCTTATTAAAATTAAAATATAACTGTAATTTGTAACTTGTGTTGTTGATTCACACATTCAAACGATATGCACTGTACAAAGTGAGCATCTTATTTTCCAACCAATATTCTGCTCCATGGTTCAGTCCAGCAGGTAGCGGTATTGCACCAACTGTTAATAAAGTAAAAAGAAGAAGATAACACGATAATCTTATAGAAAATGCAAGCAGTTTTTATGTTCTGTAAAATGTGTAGAATATGTTCAAGGAATATGTTTTTATGTTTGCTGAAATTATTTTAAAAGTGTGGATTGATTTTGAATCGATGGTCTTTTTGATTTAGTGAATCGACTCAACAGGCAAAACATGGTTTAAATTTTATAATATATGTAATCACACAGCTCAAATTTCCAAACCACTTCATTTAATCAATGTAAATCATTTAAACACATACAGTCACGATAATACAGCAGGGGAATCTCCGACTTCAACTTCCAGACAGGGAAAGTCGGTGCACTCTCAGTGCCGACTGAATGAAATGTGGAATAAAAATTGTTCCAGGAAGGGCATCTGGGGTAAAAACTGTGTCATGTCAATCAAATATGCAAATCGGATAACGCGCAGCAGCGACTGGCTAACAAGAGCTGGTGAGAAAAGAAGAAGAAGAACATGCTAGGATATGCATAGGCTGTGTGTGTGTGTGTGTGTGTTTGCGTAAGTCATCCTTCCAGGCTGTCAACAGAAGTGTTAAGTATCCACATGAGAGACATGATATAGTGTTAACGTCACACTTACACTATATACATCATCGCATTCTCTCGTTTGCATTCACGCTAAACATTTACGCTAGGTGCGGAATCCAAATCGACTTCTATCTGTCTGACTCGAACTTGAGCTTTTGAACTTTTTGTTTTTGGTAATTATACTCCTGACACATATGATTCATTGTTGTTGGCCAAACGGTCACATTTCAGCTCAGTCATGGTTTCTGTATGGAATGCAGGTTTCTTCCAGGTTCTCCAGTTAAAACGTTAGGTAGATTAAGACTGGTAACTGATAAATTTCCCTAACATGTGCTTGTGTGTTACACGAAATATGATATAGTGGCGTCCCATCCAGGATGCATGCCTGCCTTGTGCCCTTTATGTTTTTTCTGTGACCTGATGATAATGATGAGGATGATGACATCTAAGGTTAATTCCTTTACTCTCCGTCACTCATTTAGTCTTATCTGTCCCAGCTGATTTGCATCAATGCAAACCCACTTGGATCGTAAGGAATCTTTAAAAAAAAAAACAATTAAATTAAACCGGTGCAAATGCAGAAGAAATATCTGAGACGGTTACAGAAAGAGGTCAAGCAGTAGCTGATTATTAATAGTTCAAATCGCAGGCAGAGATCTAATCCCACAAGCACATACACACCCACACACACACACACACCATTCCTCCTACGTTACGCTTCAATCCAACTTTTCCTGAAATAGCCTCAGTATATATAAGACTCTACGCCGATCTCTGTTTCTCACCTTCGTCCCCCTCTCTCTTCTTCTCTCACGCTCCTTTAATCCATCTCCTTCTTCTTCATTCCTGTGTCTCTTCCTTCGTACAGGTAAGCAAGGAGGTGCAATAAATTTTAATGTAACACAATGCTTGGGCAGGTTTATCAAAGGTTGGATTTTTAAAAAAAATCATTAAGTTTATGTGCAACTTTATGTACAACGTTGTAACGTCATGTCACTTTCGTGTAGAATTTAGAAATTTAACATGAATAGTTGCTTGCAAAATTACAAATAGTAACCAGACGTTAAGTTAAATGTAACAAATTAGTAACTTTAAAAAAAAAAATAGCTTGGATCGCGAGAATCTCTCTTTTCCGATTTATATCGCAATATTTTCTTAGCTACCTAAATTGTTAGCTTTCGATGTTCCAAAGTGATTAATATTAACTAACAACTGACTGTCCTTCTCAAAATTCATGCTTATTTCAACTAGCTACCAGAAGAAAGAAATGTAGTTAAGTTACCTGTGTTCATCTGGAGTAGCTGGATGCATGAAATTACTATATCTTACAACTGGACTTGTTAATCACAAGCAAAATATTCAGCTGTTCAAGAAGAGGAACTGAATCATTTGGGATCAAAAATTGCTTGAGTAAGCATGACTCACAAAAAAAAATTGTAAGAAGCTCTTTTTTAAAATCTAAAGCCTACATTTTGCTCTCTAAAGCTAATTGGGCCAGTCAAGTTTCTGAAGCTTGTGGAGAGAAACACAAGCTTCAGGCTCTCAGACTGATACTCACGCTACAAGCGTTCACTAAACAAATTGTATGCAAGGCAGAAAACTAATAAACCGTTGCTCAGGACCATGCCTTGAATTGGAAGCTTTGTTAAGGACGTCCGGCAAATCCCATTCTGAACTCAACCCTCATGAAGCCTCGACATCCCAGCACCAGCTCCAATGACCTCACTAATGCTCTTTAAGCTAAGAATGAACACAAATCCTCACAGTGACACGTCAAAATCTTGTATAAAGCATGAAAAGAGTAGAGTTTATAATAACTGGAAAAAGAGGAATAAGTCTAGAACAGGTTGTACAAACACAATGAAGGTCAGGGGTGCATAAAGTTTTGCCTATAGAGTGTTTACTGTAATAGAACACAGTCACTTTTGCTCGATTTGTATGCATGGAAGTACAATATACATGTATAGTCTTGTCAGACTGATCTTGATGGAAGGAACGCAGCTGCGTAAATTGCTGGCCTCGGTTTACAGGGCCGCGTTGCGCATGTCGTCGCCTGCAGCTGAGAAAAACGAGTCATTTCGAAGACACGACGCCTTTGATAACAGTATGCGACTTGGCCTCCTGAAGGACACCCAATACGCCATGTAGACTCTCAAGGGAGGAAAAGGGGAGGCGGGGGTCTTCAACTCTAATGCCGGGTTCCTGGATAGAGTTGCATATGGGATCAGTTGAATGTGGAGTTAAATATAAAATGCTTAAAAATATATTAAAAATATTTTTTTTTACAGAAAATGGGGGACAATCAGGTCGCACAACCAGACGTCAATCAGCGGGCTTTATTTTGCTGCATAGGATCTCGCTCTTCCTAATCCTGAGAGTCCTGATCTATTTGGTCGGTTTAAAATTATAAAATCTTTGCATGGTGCTGTAAGTTCTAGGTTCAAGATCCCATTTAACAAATCACTACCGTGTGGTGTCCTTTTTGTGTTCAAGTTACTTTAAGTAACTGCTTGGAATTTTCCTTTTAGTGTGGCTTGGATGTGGGTGATATATAAGGGTCGGATGGAGATTGCAGAACTTGCAGAAGATCTCCTGGGGTTTTCACACACAACAGTATAGAGAAAAAAAATTTATTTATTTATTTATTTTTTTAAATGTAACCACTGTTTGTAATCATGGTGAGCAGAAAAGTGTCTCAGAATGAGCACAACTACTTCAGTGTGTGTGTGCGTGTGTGTGTGTGTGTGTGTGTGTGTGTGTGCGTGTGTGTGTGTGTGTGTGTGCGTGTGTGTTCCTGAGTGTTTGGTTTAAGGGGTGCCCCAGAATGTGGTTACCCTCTTATGAAATTCTAACCTGTCCAATTTGTACTTGTGTGTGTGTGTGTGTGTGTGTGTATGTGATCACCAGCTATAAAGTTCGGTGACATTTTAAGTGTGGTGCACTGGATCAGATACTCTCAGGAATCCTGGTGCGATCCCAAAACATGGAACCCCAAACCACTTGCACACACCCACACACACACACACATAGTGTTGTTGTATCCTCCTGTGCTGTCCATGTAATAAGTAGTTACTTTTACTTCACTACATCCTACACCAAACATCTGTACTTTTACTTCATTACATTTCTACACAGTGTTGCTTTACACAACCCCAGTGGTGTGTCGTATTTGAAATGGGTTGGTGTTTGAAGCCACCTGCTGACCAATATGCATAACTGCATAATGTCTCCTTTGTGACATTCCTAGGGATGTTACAGGTGTTTCGAAATCAAATACACAGATGGTTTCAGTTAGCAACTAAAACAGCATGTTCACAATCGGAAAGCAGAGAGAGAGAGAGAGAGAGAGACAGATTTAATGTAAAAAAAAGGATTTTGTTAGCTAAAATAAGTTTAATAATTTTTATGTTGTAGTAAATTTTAAGGTGAATACTTTTGTACTTTTACTCTAGTTGACTTGTAAACTGAGGACTTGAGTAATATTTGTCCCAGGGTATCTCTACTTTTATGTAAGTACAGGATTTGTATCCTTGCTTTAGTATATTTTGGTCCAGTTGTCCGGTGAAACACTAATGATTCTTAACTCCATCGTGTTTCGTTCCCTGAATCACTTAATTGATGGAGGTTTAAGCACAAGGGCATCTTTATTGAGATAGGAAGCCACACCTACTCTACCATCCAGTTCCCAGATCATTTTTTAGATCAGCCAATGCAGAGTGGATGTATAAATGAAGTGAGTGCTGCGGTAAAGTGTCATAGTCAACCTAAATCAAAGTGACTGGTTTCACTAATAACCAGCGGACTCTTTTTAGTCAACTGCTCTTAAGCCACTATGGTGCAGAGCTTCCTCCTTGAGTTACATTAAGGTGCACTTTTAGAATGAAACGTGTCTATAGAAGGATGTTTTGGTATCTAATCATTGAAACGCAAACTTTAATCTGACGACTGATTTCCGCTACATTGTTTTAATAATTTTTTTTTTCTCTCTTTTTTCTCGACAGCCAAAATGTCAATGCAAGACTTACTCAAAGCTGATGACATCAAGAAGGCCCTGGACACATTCAAAGGTTTGTGCTTAGCATGGTCAAAGAAGCGGAGTGTGTTAGCAGAAATTCTGCTACGTTTGTACATCCCCTAGATTTGGCTTGAACTTCTGATTTCAGTAAGAATGTGTGTTCCACCAGGTACTACATTAGGTCCAGTTACAGTATGAGACATCCTAGTGAAATGTTGATATTTCCAACAATTCTCTCATTGTCAATGTGCTTCTACATATAAATAAATAAATATAACATAACAGCTTGTAGCTCTATCAACTTGCTAGCTAGCTTCTATAATGCCCCTGTTGCCTCAAATTCAAATTCAAATTTTATTTGTCACATACACAGTCATACACAGTACGAAATGCAGTGAAATGCTTATACGACCGCCTGTGACCTTAAAAACACAGCAACAATGTGATTTAACATCGCACATGAAGGTTGCATGTTGGTAAAAATTGTGATTCTGTGTGTCTGTGTTTGCATGCTGTGGTGTGTGTGTGTGTGTGTGGTTATCTAGCCGCTGACTCCTTTGACCATAAGAAGTTCTTCGAGCTTGTTGGTCTGAAGGCCATGTCTGCAGAGAACGTCAAGAAGGTCTTCAAAGTTCTGGACGTCGATGCCAGCGGCTTTATTGAGGAAGATGAGCTCAAGTGAGACACACGTGCAAACAAACAAATACACACTCACTCACACACACGTATACAGGGAGGTTATTGTACTCTTTCAACCAATGCTGTGGTTGTGTTCGTCAGGTTTGTGCTGAAGGGCTTTTCCAAGGATGGCAGAGACCTGACTGATAAGGAGACCAAAGCCTTCCTCGCCGCTGCAGACAAGGACGGAGACGGCAAGATCGGCATTGATGGTGAGAGACAGACAGACAGAGAAACAGACAGATAGACAAGGAGGTAAAGAGAGAGACATGGAGAAAGAGACAGGCAGACAGGCAAACACATACCAAAACAGACAGAGAGACAAACAGACAACCAGAGAGAGAAACAGAGAGAGACAGAAAACCAGACAGTGGACAGACAGAAAGACAGACAGAGGGAGAGACAAAGAGAGAATCACTTAGGCAAAAGAGAGAGACAGAAATACAGAGAGACAGACAGGCAGACAAAGAGAAAACAGACAGACAATAAGTAGACAAAGAGACAGACAGAGAGAGAGACAAATCAGGGAGACAGACAGAGAGACAGGAAGAGGCTGGTATTAACAGGACAATCAGAAATGTATCATAAAGACGGCAAAAACAAATAAAATAAACAAAAACAAATTCTCATATTTCTCACTGCTGTGTCCGCTTTGTTCTCTTTCAGAGTTTGAAGCCATTGTGCACCAGTAAACAGGAAAACACCTGGCAACCCCCACGGCCTTCTCCTGTCCCTCACTCTGTCCTTCCATTATTGTATTTATTTACATCATTTTTTATACAGAAAATGTCAACATCACCTTCCGGGAATCCAGTTTCTTTTTTTTTCTTTTTTTTTTGAAACACACCTCTCTTCCTGTTTCTCTCTCCTCCATTCTATTTCTTTTCTCCATCAATCCCAACCCCTCCACTCCCCAGCCCCTTCTCCATCCCCCGCTCCCACAGATAGAGCCGGTAAACCAACGATACGCAAAAAGACGACAAAGCGACTGAGAAACACGACTGAGTCGTGAAGAAAGAAAGAGAGAAAGATAAAACTGATGAGAAATAAAGTGATAAAAGTCTTGCCTTGAACTAAAACATCTGGACCTTTTCTTTTTCATGACTCACCATTTGCCTTCTTAATCTCTTTGCTTTGCTTAGCTACCAGTTCAGCTAATGCTAAAATGCCTCATGGTTCCACATCAGCATGAGACTCAAGGATTGAAGGGGTGGTCTGCAGTTTGAAGGCGGGGCCGTATACTAGGATTATGACAATTTAATACTTGATAGCTAACCTAGCTAGCAAGTCATGACTAATCTAGTGAATGAACATGAACATAGCGAGTAAAAGCTTATATACTCAGTTGATAAAACAAAATGTAAATGAGATGAAACATAATCTAGCTAATATAAGATAGCTTAGCAATTCACCACTAATTTACAATGAACTAGGATGTAATAGAAGCTAGAAGTTAGTAAGGAAAAGCTGATTCGTTCCCAAGCAAGAATTAGCCTAACAAGTATGTTATATAAATTTGACCTAGATTCTGCATTAAAGACAGGTCAGAAAAGGAGTGGCCTGTGTATTAGAGGTGGAGTTATATGTTAGAAGTGATTTATATAATTTTAAGATTACTCAGTGTTACTGAGTCATGTTTTTTGATGGTTATCAGATGCTATGAGGCTAAACTTCAGGACTTACATCAACCTTGCAGCTCCAGGACAAAATCTTAGGGATGGGAATCACCAGGGGGCCACACGATACGATACCTAGGTGCTGATACGTTTTGTATCATGATACATTATGGTTTTATAAATATAGATTAGCTATATAGATATAGATTTGTTACAATTCTAAACAAATACATAGCTGCCTACCAAATAGGCAACAGTTCAGAGCACCCCCTGTAGGTTTATAGAGGAACAACAACCTTAAACACATTTTACAACCTTAAACACAAACATATATAAATTCTAAATTAAATTTAAAAAATTGATTTTGGAGTTAGTGTGATACACACTAAATCTCTTTTTTTTTTCAGATCGCAACAAAATTTTACCAATGGCTGATAAAGCGAAAGTTGACAAATGTATCAAAACACTAACTTTAATAATA
>JAQQZS010000023.1:39948502-39949596 GCA_030068045.1 Platyallabes tihoni
ACAAACAGACAGACAGACAGCACACAGAGAGTGAGGTGGACAGACAAAAAGACACGGGTGTCACACAGTCAAAGAGTCAAACATAGTGTGAACATAAAGAACTACAGGCAGTGAGATGGACAGACAGTCAGACAGACAATGAGGTATACAAGCAGACAGACACACATGCAAGTAGACAAAAAGAAAGTGGGGTTGTCAGACAGACTGTCAGGTGAAAAGACAGACATACAGTGCATTGAAGTGTAGACAGACAGGCAGACAGACAGACAGACAGACAGAGACAGACAGAGACAGACAGACAGACAGACAGAGACAGACAGACAGTGAGTGATGTTTTCAGAGGAAGAATCAGGCAGAAAGACAAAGATAGACAGGTAGACAAAAAGAAAGTTTTCAGACAGACAGATATACAGACAGACAGATGGACAGGGCATGTGTCTGTCTCCCCGCAGTGTGGTGTAGTGCTGCAGCCCCAGGGCGATTACCCATAATGCACTGACATAAATCTAATATCCTTCATGTGCAGATGGATCACCTGTCTGTCTGCTCAGTGGCTATAAGTGGAGGATCAACAAACACACGCACACACACACACACACACACACACACACACACACACACACAGTTCATGCTAGAGTGACTAGCAGCTCGTGTGTAATTGTGTTTGTCACTCAGCTGTGTTCCAAACACCACTGTTAGACTTTCTATTAGAACTCTGACCAGTGACACTAAACACATGCAGTCTCTCAGTGCTAACGTCACACACACGCTAACGAGCAGCGCGGAGGAGGGCGTCTGGTTCAAACCCAAATGTGTGGGCTCATGGGAAACTGACACACTGCTGTAATGAGACATGAAATAAAAAACTAGCATTAAGAGCAGGCTAATCAACACCCAGCTGAACAATCCCACACTGAGCGTAATGCTGAGAGCTAGCTAACAATCTGATCACTACTGCACTAACTCTCTGCTGTGTAATGCTGAGCTAGCTAACATGTTGATAGCTACTGCACTAACTCCCCAGATAGCACAGGTACGTCGCGGAGACGTCTGCTAAAGATCGTATCATCTGGTGAACATCGCGTTCGTTTTTT
>JAQQZS010000023.1:39975400-39987090 GCA_030068045.1 Platyallabes tihoni
TTCCTCGCCGCCACGTCGTTCTGCCTGTCGAACCGAGCGTAGAAGTTGTTCAGCGCATCTGGGAGGGAGCCGTCACAAGCAGGTGATGTCGTCCTGTAGTTAGTGATGGCTTGTAAGCCCTGCCACATGCGCCGTGTGTCGCCGCTGTCCTTGAAGTGGTTGTGGATTCTCTGGGCGTGTGCGCGCTTCGCCTCTCTGATGGCCCGAGAAAGTTCGGCCCTAGCTCTTCTAATTTTTGTAATTGTATCTGGTGTGAAACAGCCTGAGAACGTCCATGTCCAACAGGATGCGAGTCTGTTGATGTTTTACCTTCTATTTGTTAACTTGAACTATGTTTATTTTAATGGACTTCATGAATCCAAGCTATTTGTCATCATTATAGTGTTCAGGTTTGGTACAATTTGTACCAGTTTATACTCATAAACATTATAAATGTAAATATTGAATAATTTTGCTTAATTATCCAAATTAACCTTTTTTTTCATACCTAAGTTGTTCCTTTAAGAGGAGTAACTCATGCTGTTCTCGTTTTTTGTTTTCTAGGGCAACATTGAGTATCTGGTGAAATGGAAAGGATGGGCACTGAAGTAAGTAGGAGTAACAGAGACTAATTAGAAATGCTTAGTGTTGCTGTAACTTTCTCCTTTTAAAGACATTTCACCTTCAACTATTTTGTTCTGTTCGGGTTTGACTCGCAGGCACAGCACGTGGGAACCTGAGGAGAACATCCTGGACGATCGGCTCATATCAGCATTCGAGCAAAAGTAGGTTCACGATTGTTTTTCTCCTTAGAACATAAAAGGCCAGAACTGTTCTTTGATCAATAACAGTAATAATAATACTACTACTAATAATAATAATTAAAACCTTTTTTAGTAATTGAATATGATGAAATAAGACATGTTTAGGTTAATTTTTGTTATTATTTTAATGTGGAAATGTATGCAGACCCTAAAGTGACATAGGAGAAGAGAAAAATACATCCATAACCAAAAATCATATTTAAAATAACTTTAGTAAATAATTATATACAATTCCTGGTGACATTGTGACATACGGACACACAGATACATCACGTTTCCTGGGAGTTACAGTAAAAAATGGCTTATATGTAGGTCACAGGGTCTCTAAGATCTGGCCATTTTCTTCTCCTGTGTGCGTGTGTGTGTGTGTTAAGGGGGCGTGGTTTGGCCAGGTTGTAACACATCAGTGCAGAATAAATGTGTATCTGTTTTTTTGTTGTCAGGTCCTAAACAACCTTAATAGCTCCCGAACAGATTGTCCCGTCTTCTCCATTTAAAGTTTAAGCGAGGCAGAAGACTCGGCTTTCCATTTTTAGCAAAAATGTAGTAAAATCGAATACGCACCTAGGGGAGAGAGAGAGGGGTGTGTCTATTGTAAAAACCCAATTATAGTCTATGGAGTGATATTGGAGTGTTTTTTCAAACTATTCGACCTGACATGTTTCCAAAAACCAAAAACGTTCCTGTTGGAAAAGGTTGTCCGGCACGGGTACCAAACGCATCCTCATAACTTGAAAATGGTGTGACCCACATTAAAAACCAAAATTTTGACACACTAGACAATTCCTAGAGACATTGTGAAGCAGCGGCGCAATAGCTCGCTTGAGTGAAATGCTGAAAGTGGCTTGTTTCTAGCTCATAGGGCTGCAAAGATATGAGTCTGCATACTGACCATGTGAGAGAGTTGAGAGGGCGTGGCCTGGGCCACTTATGGCAGCCGCCAAACAGATCTTGAACTTGAAAATGAAAATGGTGCGTTTTCTAAGCTTGAGATCATTTCGCTGTGTAGAGGAGACCCATCCAAACATTTTGATATAAGTTCCTGGGGGTTTGGGCAAAATTGAGACTGATATGGTTTTCTAGTCCTAGGGCACTGGTGGATCAGTGGTAGGTTTCTCGCCTATCATGCGGAAGGCTCGTGTTCGATCCAGTCACTGGATGCAGTGCCGGTGCCAAGCCCGGATAAAACTCCTCATATTAGAACCAGCCATAATAGTAGGCAGGATTTGTCAAGAAAAATGGGATGTGTATTAAACCTAACTTGCTAACACACCAGCTTGCTAAGTGTTACAAACAAACAAATGGAAACTAATAAAAACAACCAATTCATAGATGTGATTTTTAGAAATTGTCTAGCAGCGAGTGTTGTCTTTACTCAGCCCCTTAAAAAGGAAAAAAAAGAGATTTTTCTTCTATGTGTTTTTTCCTCCCATGTCCCTTTAGGGTCTCAGCCGCAAAGTGACTAAGAATAATGGCTTTTTTTGTAGCTAGGTACAGTCAAGTCAAACAAGCAGCTGAAATTCTCTTGATGTTTTACCTCTAAGGCAGTTTCCTCTAGGCTAGTTAGCCAGTTAGTCAGTATTAGTGATGACTGGTTAAAGTGTTGTTATGGTTTATTTCTTAAAAAATAAAATTCGACTTTGAAATTTGAGCAAGTCTTATTAAATGATAGGGACGTGTGTGTCTTCATGTGTTGCGTTTTTGTTTTTGCATCAGTTTTTTTTTATAAAGGTACACAAGAACAGCTTGAACAATGAGAGAGTTGTGTATTTCTTTCACTTTAACACAGAGATCCCTGTTGGTCAGAGTATTACAACTCTGTAGTGATGTAATGTTATACCCTAATGCCATGTCTCCCCCCATCTCTATAGGGAACGAGAGCAAGAGCTCTACGGCCCAAAGAAGCGAGGACCCAAACCAAAAAACTTCGTGCTGAAGGTTCGAATTTCTCTCAGTTACGCATCATCGATTTTTACTCTGAATGGAAAGAACATTTAGTCGTCCGTATGCCAAGCAGAATAACCATCGCAATTACGAGCCAAAGAATGTCCGCTGGTAATTTTAAAGCCACTGAGATTTTCCTTGACATTGGATCAGATGTTCTGGCTGGTTCAATTCAAAATGTTGTTTTTATGACAAGTCTTACTGTAGCATGAGAACTTTATAAGCGCTGGCAGGTAGTGCCAAGATGATGCAGACTTTGGTGTAAATGTCAGTTGCAGCGAGTCCAGTGGGATAAGTAACACTGGTCCTGAGGAACGAAGCTCAGGAGAAGCATGGAAAAGGTTAAGATAAAAATAAAATAAACATCCATATCAAGTGGTTTGTTTAAAAGCGATAGATCGTTTAGAATTTTTCTTCTATACAGTAAAGTTAAAAGACGTAAGATGAGTGGTGGTAGAAATGTAAACTTTTCTTCAGTTCCACCAATAATTCACTTAAGCAGCTAGAAAGTTCAACACTGTACGTTATATACAATCATACACAAAATGTTAACACCTAAACCCTTAAAATTTCTATGTAGAATCCCTTTTTTTGGAAAAGTTTCCAGGTAAAATCTCAAAAACAGCATGACATAATTAAATTGTGCCAGGTTTGAAATATATGAACATTACTAACTATTTTAAAATAATACCTTTTCCCACACATATAGGTTATTTAAACATAGGTAATATTCTTCCTCCCCAGGCACGAGCTCAAGCAGGTGAGATGCCAATTCGTAGCTCCAGTACCCGCCATGCTGTTCCAAGCTCTTCCTCCTCGCCACCAGTTCCTCCTAATCCTCCGTCTTCGACACCTGTGGCACCGACGCCCAGGTTGCACTCTCTAGCTGCCTCACACAAGCTTAAGAAAGATATCCATCGTTGCCACCGCATGTCCCGGCGACCTTTACCTCGCCCCGACCCCCTAGCAAACCCGGACGGTTCATCCTTCCTTTCCCGTCTGCCGATCTCCCCGTTTTCTGAGACTGTGCGCATTTTGAACCGCAGGGTCAAGCCGCGCGAGGTCAAGCGCGGTCGCATCATTCTCAACCTCAAAGTAATCGATAAATATAGTCCCGGGGCGACCAAAGGGCACCAAGGAAGGTCACAAATCCCGTCTCGGAATCGCATCATCGGGAAGAGGCAAGGAGACATGCCCTACAAGCCGTTTCAACCACCCATGAAGATGCCCGGCTTTCCCATGTACGGCCAGCCATTTGGTCTCCAGCCTTGCCCTCCTTCCTCAGCTTCAGCTGGTGCCAGAGCTCCATCTGCTATCGGAACTAAAATAAGAGCCCATTCTTCATCAGATTCTTCCCGGGTTCGGATCCAGTCGCCCCCTTCTCCGTCCAGCTCCAGTGGCAACGAAAGCGACGCTCCGTCTTCTGCAAGAAGCCAGCCTCGTCGCCGGCCACCCCAGCTCACCGCAACCTCATGCCCATCTGTGGCACTGAGCACAGAAACCTCATCCCAAGCTCATAGTCAATCTACTGACGTCAAATCTGGATCCTCAGAACCTTGTCTACCTTCCTCTCCACCCCTCTCTTCTTCTTCCTCGTTATCATCATCACCAGATAACAAAAAACGGAGGGCACAGAATCTCTGTGGGACAAGGGGCAGGAAAAGGAAACCATGCCGCCGATTTCAGACATCCGATAGCAATGAGAAGACAGGGGCTAAACAGCTTGACCCCGACTGGCATCCCAAGCGGACGTCCACCTGCTCCAATGTCGTTGTTACAGATGTTGCAACTAACCATCTTACCGTCACTATTAAGGAGTTCTGCCAGTCTAGAGCCGGTACTGGAACCCCATCATTGTCCCACGCTGAGAACGCCAAAGCTTCCACCACTTAGTCTTCTCCAGTTAATGCTACCAGTATCCCGTTGACTCACTGACCCCAACAAGAACTTGCCATGAGGATATTTCCCAAATAAAATAAAAAATTAAATAAACAAGTGGTGCCATCAATGAAATTTAAACCTATTTTTTAAAGAAATTTAGCTATCTATATAGATATCTATATATGAACATTCAGAGAGTTCACACTCTTCTCGTTTCATGTCTATCCTTTTATCCCCAAGAGATTGTCTTCGGTAACTCCGTTCTTCAATAATCATGTGGGAGTGAAAGAAACAAAAGATCAAATTGTACTAATATAGCTTCGTATTGCAATTGCAATAAGTCTCGCAATATATTCAGAACCGACCGGTGAAGACCTGAGATGATTGCGGCCCCCGGATCGGTTAGAGGGCTCGTCCGGATACAGCAGCCTTTTGCAATATGTACTCCAGTACTCCAAACGTCAATAGAATTGCACAGGCAATTAACAAGATATGTTACAGACAACGTTTAACCCTAGAACTGTGCCTGCTTTTGGTGCTGTCAGCGCTGTAGAGACCTCAGCATGAGCAGTGACCGTGAGTTAGTTTTGCTTCGGCGTGTTGTAAACCAATCCGTTCTTCTCCACCATTGAACCCATGATTTGCGCACAACGCAAGAACCTTTTGGGGCTCGTGCTCTGGCCCCTTACAGAAAGATAATGTCCACCAAGACTCTAAACTGCCACTAAGGACTGCATCTCAAGATTGCTACTGTACATCATTTCTCTTCCCTGCTTCTTAGAGGGTCTTATTTGCCTTCTGGAATATTTCATATAGTTTGTGTTTGGTGTGATTGGTGTTTTACGATGTCCGACTGGTTTGAGATCTCTCAACCGGGGACTTATAACCATATTCAAATGTTTAGCCTTTATTGATGACAGCTTCATTAATAACTGATGCTATTCGGTATGATTTTGCCCCAGTTTCGAAAGCAACACGTTTCAGCAGTCCAGCAGTCAATATTCTGGTCCAACTGGGTGACAGATCAGACCTGGGATAAAAACAGTCAAATTTCTTTTTTCTTTTTCTTCTGAGCTTCCTGAAAAAAGGGCTCATGTGAATGTGAATGCTGGTTTTGTGGGTTTGGGGGATTTCACATGCGCCTAAATTTGGGTGTGGTCCAAGCGACTTCACCACAAGTTTATTTGGAATAGAAACACAAAGTTCATATGGCAGCTAACTGTGATGAAGGATAATGCAATGTGAAAAGGTGTATTTATTTTCAGGACTTATTTGAGGAGGAATAGTCACCGGGTCCTGCGCAAATCTTCTTGAATGTGCCTTTGGGAACTTTGAGGAGAGGAGACGATTGGGAAATGTTTTTTGGTAAGGGGCTTTAGATATGTTTTGTTTTGTTTTTTTGACCTAGGCTGTACTTTATCATTTGAGGTAATTCATCTTATGAATTGATACCAGTCTATTGGACAGAACACAGGGCATTTTTATCTGTAGACAGTTTTATGAACCCGACCATTCAGCTCAAAGATTTTTAGAATTTAAATTCATGAATTTTTTTTGTTTTGTTTTGTTTTTACTGTTATGCCATGTTTGCTAATTAGTAGCTAGCTATAATCGCTAATTTGGGACAAAAGTTTATGTCGATAATTAACCACGTAAAGTTATGTCAGTATTCACATGAGGAAACCTCCCTGTATTCAGAGTCAGGTTAGGCGTCTACTCACTTCGACACATAGAACGGAATATAACTTATCTTAGGAGCAGTCATGGTAACTTATACAATATGTGCAATCTGGTGGGATTTCAATATGAATTACATTACACTGTGTGCACATGACTCCCCAAACTAGTTAGGTGTTCAAGCTAGCTAACTTGTGTTGATAAATCCAAACAGAAAAATGCATCTATTTTAACTGAACTATAACGATCTCATAATCTCATAGCCTTTATAACAAAAAATGGCAAATGATTAATTACGCACAGATCAAAGACGACTGTTGCTAGTGAGGTTTTACTCAAATAGTTGTTCATGCCATGTTTACCATCTTCTGTCTCCGTTATTTCAAACGTACTGTTAAAACCCAAAAAAGTGAAGTTTATCCCAGGTCTGGGAAAGCTGAACCTCCATGACCCACTCCTTCCTCCGGGGCTGCCCCTCCACAGGCATCTCTCGTGGAGGCATCTGTAGTATATAAAACGGTATATGAAGCATGTTTCCCCCCCAACCTAGGAAGTGCTCCTGAAGTACCAAAAGTTGAGTCTTTGTTTACGTATATACATGTACTGTGTGCTAGAGAATAGGCGTAGGAAATGCGGAGGTGGTTCATTATTATTCGAAGTTAACCAGTGGCCTATGTTTTATAGTTTAATAGGGCTCGAAAAGGCTTTCGGACAACAGCACCACCTAATACGACAGAGTTCTAAATGATCCGGAGGGCATTTATTATTATTATTATTATTATTATTATTTTGTATTTCTTTTTTTTACATTTCTGTACTGTAGGAGTGACGTATCGAGTGCCACGTTTCTGTCATAGCCATTCTTGTTCTATTTGAGTAGTTCAGTTTTGGGTTCGAGCGGATGATAAAACCCAAACGCCAAGCTAGGTGTGACGTACGAAACGTGTTTTTGGTTGTTTTATGTATTGATATAAGTTGATGACTGTATTAATGATGACGATAACATTGTAATGTATCTGATGCATGTACTGCAAAAGCCTAATTGTACAGGTGTCAATTAAATGTCAATTATTGGTGTTGCTCTGTGTGTTTCTCTTGTAAGATGCTTTTAATAAAAGTCACCCCAAAAGGCATGTCGGTGGAGTCGCCTGTTTTAATCACGTCTACACCAACACTACAGTGCTGTCCAATTTCCCAAATCTCATTTGACAAAAGGTGTTGATTCAATTTCTGTTACAGAAATTGTTGTTGATTAGGTGTGTGAAGTCAGCCCTTTGCAGTGGTCAGTAGGTTTTCCCCCATGGGAAAGTCTATTTCATACCACATCTTATTAACTTAAAGAGAAAAAAACTTCAGCCTGATGAACTTTATAGTGTTTTTGTTTACAGCTAACACAAGACAACAAGAACTAGTCTTGTGGACATTAAACAATTTTAATGTGAGATATACTGTAGTTAAATAAAAATTTGTAACCATTTAAAAATTGCTGGAACGAAACGTTGTAATGTGTAATGAAAATTTACTTTCAGCCATGAGAGAACATCTTGTCATGTTTAATTCCTTACTCAGTTTTTTTTTAATCCATTTTGTGAGCACATGTGTAACCGAAACGTGCTTGAATGTGGCAAAACTGGTAATGAGATCAAACTAATATCATAAGCATAAATTCTAAAATACGCCCTTTCCCTCTACACAAAAGCGGCTTAGCGATGGAGCCGAACTGCGCGTCCATTGCTTGTCTCGACCTCTCTTAATCCATTTACAGCTGCAGGATTTCACTACAATCGATAGAGGGGGAGAGCAGAGCTCTGGGCCAACATCATGGTTAATCTCCACCTCAGTATCAGCACCATCAAGAAGACCAAGTAAAACTTAATTACTGGTTTTGCTCTAAATGATGCTTAAAAGTGGACGATTGCTCATTTTAGCACTTAATCATTTTTGTGGGTTGTGGTTGCATGACGTCAACTTATTTTAGTAAGAAATGTTTTTCAGGAAAAAACAAAAACGAGTTATTACTCAATGCAGCCTTAAAGTCTGAACACTGTGAAGGCATGACATGGTGCTGACCCACAAAGCATCTATACAAGTTTCTAAATCTATACTATACTATCCATATCTATACTATGCTAGTTTAGTTATAGCATTTATGATTTGTGATTATGGTTATATGATTCCTGTGCTAGTTTTGTTTAGTAGTTTTTTTTTTTTTTTCGTTCTCTTTGCCAGGATTGTCTTTCAGATTAGTATCTCATAGTACTCTGTCTCCTCCTGCAGGCTGCAAAGTCCAGGAATTTGGTGTGGAATGCACAGAAACAAAATGTACAATGAAATTCCTTCTCTACTTTCTTTTTGGTCTCCATATATGGTGCATCTCAAAAATGTAAATATAGTTGAAGTCTTTTTTTTATTAATTGAATTCAAAATGTGAAACTTATATATTCTAGATTCATAACACATAAAGGTGAAATATTTCAAGTCTTTTTTTCTTTTAATTTTGAAGATCAATCAAAAAGGATTTACAATACAGGAATGTTTCAACTTCTGAAATGTATCTTCATTTATGCACTCAATACTTGGTTGGTGATCCTTTAGCATGAATTACTGCATCAATGCCTCAAACTGTGGCCTCAACTGCTGAGGTGTCACTGAAGACCAGTTTGAGAGCAGCCTTCAGCTTATCTGTACTGTTGAGTTGGATGTTTCTCATCTTCTTCTTGACAACAACCCATACTGTAGGCTCTCAATTGGGTTTAGGTCAGGTGATTTGGCTGGCCAATCAACAAAAAAAAAGTAATACTGTATCATGGTCAGCAAAACAATTAGTGGTAGTTTTGGGCAGGTGCTGAATCCTGCTGGAAAAGAAAGTTGGTATCTTTTTAAGGCTTGTCAGCAGACAGAAGCATGAAATGCTCTAAAGTCTCCTGGTAGACAGTTGTGTTGACTTTGGACTTGATGAACCAGAGTGGACTAAAATCAGCAGATGATAAGAAGACGATTGTGGAAACTTCACACTCGACTTCAAGCAACCTGGATTCTGTGCGTCTCCTCACTTCCTCCAGACTCTGGGGCCCTGATTTCAAAATAAAATGCAAAGTTTATTTTTATCTGAAAAGAGGACTTCGGAACACAATCGTTCATCCCAAAATATTATCAGTATTCACCAAAAAAAAAACATTATTTTGAACGCATGCCGAAGGCAACGTTGGCATGGTGGGCTGACTCTGTCGAAACAGCTTTCGGAAAACTTTCCGAATCATGTCAAACATCTCTGTGGCAGACTTGCTCAGTTTCACACACAATTTTACTTGCTGTCCACGATGAAATAGCAGACGTGGTAACACACTTGGTCGGAATAGAACCATTTGCACAGCCCCTGATGTACACAGGATGATGTTGGTGGGTTACAAAGCTAGTCTACAGGTACAAATGTGAAGTTGGTGAACTGTAATCTAATAAGTCAGAAGAAGCGTTTATTTGTCACAAAGACCTGTACTTTACAGAAATTTTTGCATTTAGATTTATGGGTCTTGGCAACCACTTTACATCTTATATCTGATTCATACATCTGAGCAGTTTGTACAGTATATTGTATAAAACTATCTAAATAAAAGAAAGGTTTTGTCTGTACATTGATCAGTTTCATGCTTACAAAAAAAAGTCTCTTCTGTCTGTATTTCCATACGTCTGTCTGTATGTCTATCCAGCTAGATTTTGTGATAGCATCATGCAAAACTTCCTGGACAGAAGTTAAATCTGAAAATGTTGAGTAGAAGTGAAGCTACAGTATGAGCAGTTTATGAGTAAAAGCGATGTTGTGAACAGTTATTTAATAATCTACTTTTAAATAAGCTACTAATGGGTGACTCGCTCAAGGCGTAAGATATTCGACATTACAAAATCTTTATTTCTTTGTATTAATAAGTTAGACAGAGAGTTCTGCCGTACAGACAGACAGACATGTACGTGGGCTTCAACCTGAAATGATAATAATATCACTGATTACATTAAAGCATCAGATTATTCTTAGCTGTAACCTTTTAGCTATTACTATAAACTCATTAATCGTCAACGATCTCGTCTATCTAGATGTTTGGCCTCATTTTATTCCAATCTGGCAACCCTGACCGGCCACAGCGCGCGCCTGCGCTGTATTAAAACGGTGTCCGACTCGTCCTCGGTCCGCACAGAATCAGAACCAGAACCAGAAGATTTCTCAGAATTGTTCAGGAATCACAGAGAGAACAATAAAAGCCCAGAGTAGCGGTTTGTGAAAATGCAGATCGCTGAACGCTGCGGCGACATGGATGTTAAAGCGCACGCGCCTGGGCCCGGATCCGTTACAGAAAATGGACACAAGCGCAAATCCCGCAACCGAAGAGGCAGGAGGAGGAGGGGAAAGAGGCGGAGGGGCAAAAAGGCCAACGAGGCGCCGCCGTTTCTGCCCCCTGAGGTAATTTTTTTCCCCCAGCTGTGGGCGTGGCCATGCCGACAGATTTTTATTTATTATTATTATATTTATATTATAATTAATGCACCGTGAATGCGCGTGAAGTGGACGTTGCTGAGGCGATTTAATCTTAGCCTGTTAGCTGGTTAGCGTCTGCAGATACAGTACCTCAGGTACAGAGTGTTATACAGCGGAATATTCTTTAATTGCTGAACTTGATAGGAATAAATGCTTAATAAACAGATACATTTATTGTAACTAGCCAGCTAGCTAATACACGTAGCTTTGTGTAGTATGAGAAGTCTGATTAACCCCAACTAGCATGATAACTATAAATAAAGTTACAAACTGTCAATCATAAAATCACATACTAGTCACGTGTTCAATTTCAGCCTCGATATTAAGAAATTTAGCTCGGCTTCACGTGGTGACTTTGAACAGAATCAGGTTAATTTCTTCAGAGAGAAATCTTGGAAAAACAGCCGAATATCACTCAAACAATTATGTCCCCAAAAACGAATGTCCTCATAATCATTATCCCAACACCAAAACAACACACAGCTTCAAATACAAACAACAACAACAAAATCTAACAGCTAAATTTTCCCACAAACAAATACCATCACTGTCAAATTCCTCAAATCTAAATACAGTGCTACCTCAGCACATGAACACCTCCGCCTCGAGAGATGACATTTTGCAGGAAATTTGCAACATCCTACAAACATTTTTGGCATACGAACGTCCGGACTGAATACCGGCAACCGAAGTTGCGCGTAGGTCCGGGAGCCGTTTTGTGCTAGATTAAGTGAAGACGTAGCACCATGGGTCCCAAGAATGTTCGCAAGGAAAGAGAGTCGCTTTCAGTTTGGTTTTTAAAGCAGCCGGTGCCAAGAGGAATCATAAATTAAGGTTAAGTGAGGTTTAATGTCTAT
>JAQQZS010000023.1:40069534-40089422 GCA_030068045.1 Platyallabes tihoni
TGGTCTTGACAATGACAACAATAATATTTTTTTATTCTTAATAATAATAATACAGTAATAATAATAATAATAATAATCAGCATCTTAATATTACTATTTGGAGTGCTATTATGGATAAATAATTTTCACTCCAACTTAAGCTGAATGCTAATCTTCGTTTAGTGTAATTTTTATGACTTAGTTGGTAAATAATGTTACAGGCTGGATGCATTTATTTTTTCATAC
Organism: Platyallabes tihoni; assembly: GCA_030068045.1. NCBI lineage: Eukaryota > Metazoa > Chordata > Actinopteri > Siluriformes > Clariidae > Platyallabes > Platyallabes tihoni. The sequence goes on from JAQQZS010000023.1 coordinate 40,069,760, forward strand.
AGGGCTGATCATACAGGGCTGATTTGATCATATACTGATCAAAAAAAAAAAAGGATGTAGAATAATAGGATTTTCCAAAATCACTATTTAATGAAAAATTATATGGGCTCTTAAATTGTAAACATACTGTACATTACTCTCTACTTGGTATCTAAGAAATCCTCGAAATAAGCAGGTACTTACTCAGTACACATAGCTTTTACAGTTTACATGATCCATTGCTGATTACACACCCATAGAACCCTAATACGGTTACACAAAGGTTAAACAGCCTACATTTTTACTTTTTAAAAAAAAAATTGCTACAGTCCACAAAGGAGATTCTACAACATGCTAGCGTTACTAGTAGGCTAGTCAGGATCAATGAAATCATGCTAGTCCTTGGATCTCTTAGGGAAAATAATTTTAAAAATTTTGAAACATTTAATCGTAAAGCGGTATTGAAAATCACCTCAACGTGCTAATAAGCGGATAGCTAGTCAGGTTAAACAAGGGCATGCTAGCACTTTAGTGCTAGTCTCTATTTATTTATTATGTTTTCCTAGTTTTTCGTTAGTAAATATTGCTACAGGCAGGAGAAAAGGGACACGGATTGTCTTTGAGTGTTTGCTGTTACTGACTGTGTGTTTGTGTGTGTGTGTTTTCAGGATGGAAGTGTGTTCCTGCTTATGCTGTAGAGACTGCCAGGATATTCCAAGGTCAAAGAGATCTCTCTCTCTCTCTCTCTCTGTCTTTTTTTTTTTTTTTTTTACTTTATTCTCTTTTTTGTTGTTTTTTGTAATGTAACATCATTTTGGCCATCTTCAGACATGTGACTTTGTTGTTTTTATGACCTCATGTGTAACAACGTTTTGTATAAAGTACAGCCTAACAATAAATCAGTATTTCTCAACGAGTATGAAAGGATGGTCTGTATATCTTTATATCGTTTCGAGTTCATTCGATGTGTGTGTAACGTCTTGCACTAACAGAACCCAGTGTGCAGTCTGGTTTATAATAAAGCTGTGTGTTGTTATAAAAGGGCCTCAGTGACCTTAAAAGTATTAATGGCAGTGCTGTGCATGTGTGTTTGTCTTTTCAGTATTATTCTGCTTGCAAATTAAAAGAAAAAGTGCCTGACGTCACTGACGGAGATGCCGAGGTGGTGGTTGTTTTTCTTTAAAATAAATAAAAACATGACCACGCATTAATATACTTTAAACTTAGGCCGATGTAGAAATCAACTAGAATTAGACTGCTGTGGTGACAGGAAGCTAAACATATAGCAAATTTTTTACATCATATTATACTTTACTCTTATTTTGGTACAAAGCATAATAGTGTTGTGGTTTACCTCAATGATCTCGATCTTGTCATAAAACTGGGTGAGGTTTTACTCAGTCTTTACTCAGCCTACATCATTTCCATGAACAAGTACTTGTTTCTGTTATGTTATATAAAATGTATACACTGTGTATGTATGTATGTATGTATGTACAGTATGTGTATAGAGAGAGAGAGGTGTACAAACATCTCTATATATACAGTATCTATGTATTTCAAGTGACTGTATTTCAAAATACATTATCATCTTAGAAAAATAATAAAGCACACGTACATCTGTGAATTGTACACTACCCAGGACAAAAAAAGCAAAAATCATATACTCTAATATTTCACTGTGACCCACCACGATTGCCCACCGATGTTCATCAAAGTTCTGTAAGGTCCGCGAGCTTCCATGAGGACCGTCAAAAAAATTAAACATGTTTAATTTTTCGTGCTGAACGGTGGAAACGTAATCACAGTACCAAAACTTGCGGTGAGTCATGGTGAACCGTACTTACGGCCACCACGCGAAACCTCATAGGTTCTATAGGGGTATTAGCTTTGAGTATTTGGCGTATCCTCATGCTCCCCGAACCACTATTTCCCAATCTGAGCCCAGGAATGCCATCAGGGAAGAAAACAACATAGATGTGATAACCTGGTCATTCAGTACATTCAGGTGGTCAGCTGACTTCATTTTATTGCCACATAACGTTGCTTAGTCTAGACCTAAGCGAAAGGAAGCAACCCCAGATCATAACACTGCCTCCAGAGGCTTGTACAGTGGACAATATCATGATTGGTTCATCACTTTATACGCTTCCCTTCTTAATCTGTTGCCCCCATTGCGCTGGAATAGGCTCTGAATTAATCAGACCACATGACCTTTTTCCATTGCCTTTTTTAAAAGTCCAGTCTTTATGCTCTTTAGCAAACGTGTCACTGGGAAATGCTTTTTCCGATGGCAGCACAGCTGTTCAGTACTAATCCAGTGAGTTCTTAACACAGATTTCTACTGAAATCTAAATTTTGACCAACTTGAAGCGTTTAAGTGATCTCTGATCATGTTCACTGATGAATTTTTGAAGTTTCAATAATGTGTTAAGTTGATCAAGTACTTGATCCAATTCTTGTCATTTCGGCAATCTCCTTAGTGGTTTCTTCGCTTGATGCAGGCCAATAATTTGACCTTTCATTTTTTTTTTTATTTGGCCGGTGTTTGTCAATTTTAGAAAATTATTTCATTTTAGACAATGATAATAGCAATGTAAGATATTGTAGTTTATTTAAGAGACATTTCATATCAGGTTTGGAACAATGTCAAATGGACTCAGGGGTGTGTGGTCTTTAGTATCTTGGTTTTGCTCTGCTCAGTCGTGACTCTGACTTTATTGACTGTGTTCTTGGTCTTGACTTGGTCTCATAACACTCCAGCATGAAGATAAACTGGAGTTAAAAGGAAGTTGAAAAACAGCATTTTCTATCCATTTCTTAAACATAACTCACTGTATGAAGCATAATGTTCCACAATATAATGAGTCGATGGAATCATGTTAGGAAATTCGGCTGAGTACTGTTAAAAATACAAAAATAATAATTTGTGTCACCTCAGTGGCTCAACTTTGATTTTCTGGCACTTTCTTTTTCATTTCTTCTGATTTCCAGTGTTTTTAACAAAGAATACAGTTCTGAGAACATTATGGTGCTTAAATGATGGGTCGTTAAACATCTTTCACTCTCCATCTCTTGTCAAACTTTCTCGCTGTACCCACATTCATTAAGCAAAGTCAGAGGAATTCAGAAAACAAACAGTCGTCGTGTATTCAAGCATAAAATCTGGGACATCCAGACTCTCGGACAACAGGCGCAATGGAACAGGAGAAAAAAATAAAGGAAAGGTTTATTGGAAAAGGCAAACCAAGGAACTATGTTGTTCATGTATTGGCACGTGTTTGGCCCCAACAGGCATTGAATGATCAGACAGTGAGTCAGTGGTGTTCAGGTCTGGACCTATGATCCTCATGTCTTCCTCGGATTAGAAAAGAAAGAGAAGCTGCAGTCAAAACAGGCAGTCTTTGCCATGTCTCCCAGACCACAGTGCAATAGGATCCCCGCTATTCAGCCTGGCTAAATAAACACGCTGCAAGACGTCTCTATGAATGCCACAGTAGTCCATCATAAATCATGTAATTATCACGAGGGGGGCGGATTCCCGTGATATTTTTTTACTCTAAATTACCTCCCGGGAAATCAAGCCCAGCAGAGAGAACAGTTAGTCCTTCCAGGTTCCAGAGATTTTGTGGTTTTCAGTGTATTATCGTCCTGTAAACTAGTCAAACTTCCATGAAACTATGGATCTCCATGATTACAGCAATATTAAAACAGGAAAACAGGCCCTTAAAGTAAAAAAGAAATGAAAAGAAAAACTCAGCCTTGCAGCGTCAAGCCGGAGCCAGGATTAAAGTGCTTCTGTTAAATGTTTTCATGTCACATGACAAGAAAAAAATTAATACTATATAAAGCTTGGAATGTGCCCAGATGTTCTCAGGAAGCTTACAGCGAGCTTGCGGTTTTCATACACTGGGCGAATACGGCAGGAAACGTACAGACACTGCGGGCTAAGAAACAGACTTCTTCATTCCAAAAACTGCTTTATTTCTTCCCATGTGTCTCTAAGATGTGCGTTATTCCCTGCTGTTATTTCAAATTGGACAAACACAGCTGGAGCAGATGATGCTGATAGCATCTTTTTTTTTTTTTTTCTGTTCTCCAAGTATAAATGACTTTTGTTGAAAAAAAAATGTCTGTAACACGTTGTATCCTCAGGACTGAGTCGAGCAAATATGAAACAGGACTGAACTTGTTTCAGACAGACATGACGTGTGACTATAAAAGGATAAAAAGTACATGTTGTTCTATCATTAATGAAGAATGCAAGCTGTAACGCAGTGTCTCTGGAGTCACAGGGCCACATTTATAAAGTTTGAAAATAAATTTTAAGCCATCAATACCTCTTTGGGGGTGGGCTTGGGTAGCAGGGGGTCTCTTAGGATCCTATCATCCTAAAAAGGTTCTGCTTAGAACCTTTTGGGGTAACGTTTGCTTTAAATTAGACAATTTAACACATCAGTTAATGATGAACAAACTATAAACATCAGCATGGGGTTTAAGGTAGATGCATCAGTATATTGGAAAAAAAAAACAGTGTTAGGATTTGCTTCGTGACTCTACTTTGTGATTTAGAGTTACCTATGGTGTTTTTGTGCTGATAGTTTATAAACCAATAAATAGAAAAACACAACAATCCTTACTTTGACGAGACAGAAGTCCTCACAACCTCATTGTCGACTAAAAACGTTCCAGGCACCAGGTTTGTGTGTGTGTGTGTGTGCGTGTGTGTGGTTAAGGCTTCTGTGTACTATGCAATGACATCATGAGCATATCGTGACTCACTTCTGGCCGTGATGGTTTAATGAAAGCCTTGCCACACACACCAGCTAAGTCTGAACAGTGCTCACATTCACCTCAGTAAGGTTCCTGTGAAGCAGCAGTTCTCAAATTTAATGGTCCAGTGAGAGCCCATTTGTGGTTCTTACTCCCTGTTTTTCTTATTTTGCCTGTTTTCAGGCATGAGCGACGGGCCACTTTACTTTCTAACCCGGCAGCAATTTAGTGCAGACGACAGCTCTATGAAAAAAATAGAGAACGACTCCGACGAAAAACAGGGCCTGTAAAGGGGTTTTGTTCTTTGCACTCGCTAATAGCAGGATGTTGGACTTGCTGCCCAGAACTATTTAGGAAAGTAAGTGCAGAAAAGAAAATGTGCTAATTGTTGCTCAGTCATATTGGAATCACCCATAAGCAAGCTTAATGAGCACTTTTTTTGTTTTTGGCTCTAAAAGAAGCTGAAATTTTGAGCTAATTTGAGATACGATGTGTCAGACAGCCTGTTTATAGTAACAGATCATTCACAGAGGCTTGTATAGTGGACTAACCACATACTAGCTAGTAATAGACATATTTTTTTAAAAATGTGGTGTCGTTGTAATAGTCATGGAAGGAGTCTCCAGTGTCAGAAGCATCGTAAAGTCTATTCCCTTAGCAGGTTGCTGTAACTCTGAACTAAATCTATAAATGGATAAAATGTCTTTATGGTCGGGATAAAACATTTTAAGTACATGATGAAAAGTGGCCTTGTTGCAAAAAAAAAAAAATTAAGCAAATATTTTTTCTTCACTTTAATTGGGACAGGCTGCTCGGCATCTCTGTAAAAGCCTGTTTTGCAGAAATACAGCTGTAAGTCTGGATTGTTTTCCGCCTCCCTTCTTAAGTCGATTTGGATACAAACGTCTGCCAAAAGTATAAATGTAGCTATAAACGTCTGCGTCTCGTTAGACACTCACCATTCCATGTATTAATGCAAAGAAAGCCAAAGAAAATCTCCCCAAAGTGCCCTTTGCCCGTATAGACTTGGGCCCAGCTCAGAGAGAAATCACCACAGGAAGCTGCTCAGCCAGGTAATGAGCCACTTCCTGCCAGCTGGGTTTGTTTTTGTGCTGCTGTTTCTGAGCTGTCGTAATGTTTTTAAAATCCTTCAGGCCTGTCATTTCTCTTTCTCTCTCACAACAGGCCACTTACACTCCTGCACTGAGGGCTTCAGTGTAGCCACAAACGCGGCGGAATTAGCCAAAGTCTGACAGCTCAACAGCGGGTAAATATGGACATGATTAGACCCGTTTTACCAACAAAAAAAAAAAAAAAGTAAAGAAGAAACCACCCGGCCTGTCGTTAGCAGCTGTCTGGAGGATGACAGGAGGGGTGAAAGTTGTTCTGGCGTTAATTCATGAAGTGTGTTTGTCACATCCAGTCCTAATACAGTCCTCATCTGAGAAAAAAAAAAAAGAAAAACTAGCATTTCCATTAGACTTGACAGCATCGGGAGTGCCCTCCAATTAGAAATATGTTGTTGATATCAGGAAAAACATAAATACAGTAACGTCCTTTCAGCTTTTAATTTGTTATTTTAATAAGCTCTAAAGAGCAGGTAAAGTCAATTCTAAATAATGTAATATTTTCATATGAGCATAAAAATGGTACAGTGTTACTGGCATTGGTAAGAATCATGTTGGTCTGTTTTCACTTATTGTTCTAACTACATTACCCACAAAGCTGGTAGTGGTGCAGCAGGACTAAGTGTTTTCCTAGATAGAGCGAAGCAGCGACACTTTAATATTTCCAGTCCTGCTCTATTGTCTACTCAGCAGCTTCCAAAGCCCCAACTTTCATGCTAATACTATGGTCAATGCCAGCATACTTATTAACTTAAACATCTCCAACACTTCTGCACCAGATTTCTCATTAATACGATGTGGCATTTTGATGATGGATGTAGTATTTCCTGTTTATGTCAGATCACATTTCTGGTCGTGATCAGGCATTTCTGATAGCAACGTGTTGAAAGGTATTGCGGATAAAGGAAACACTTCAGTGAGAACAGATCAGTTTTCTGCACACACACACACACACACACACACACACACACACAAATTGGACACCATTGATGATCAAATGTTAATGTTACAGGTTAATATGTGAGTCGTTCAAGATGTTTTTTTTCACGTTCGAGTGCAAGTCCAAAATCATGATCAAAATGAGGCATTATTATACTGTATACATTTGATCCTGGATCATGAACAGAAACAGAACTTGCACATTTGGAACTGTAGCCTGGATTACTCATGTGTGTGTGAGTGTATGAGAGAGAGAGTGAGTCTGGGTTATTTCCTCACAGATGTGGTCGGTTAGTAACCATAACCAGAGATGTGACATTAAACATGACATCTTTTTACATGAATGTGTGCAGCACCAGGGTTTTTCTGCATCTGTGTGACTTCCATGAATTTTGCTACAGGCAAAAGAGGGATGGATGGTCCCATCAAGAAAGGGCTCAGTTCAACGTGTTCTAAAACAAAACGTAGATTTTGTATGATGACTTTGTAATGATATAATTTTGGTTTAGAAAAAGTGGACAAAGAAACTGACCAACACTGATCACCAGCAGATGTTTGTACTAAATGTGTGGCGTTGGCCAAAGTTTATGGAAATATTGCATATGTTCATCAGTCGGTCCATTTTGTTGTCCTTGTATGCATGTTAATCTTATTATTTTAGCACTAATTAAATGTTAATTTGAGTAGTGTTACATGATGTCTTAGAAACATGTCTTGTTATGGACTTAAATACAAACAGGTGCTTACTTCTCATACGTCTCATTCAATAAAGTTGATTGGTTTAAGTAGGAAATAATCATGGCTGTTAATCGATTTCCTGGATCGATTTCTGGCCAAATGTCTAAAGCAACAATTCACAGTAATGTGTGCATTATTTAAACTTATTTTTTTCAGAATTGCCAATTTTCTAAGCCACGTTGTGTACAGTGATTTTAGTGTCATTTTAGCAACACCATGCCATTTTTGTGGGCATTTCCACACAAATCTGAGGAAAATGTTGATATTCCTGATGTTTGTGTCTTCTATTCACTTTACATTGTCTTCATACTATGAAAATAGTTAAATGTACAGAAATTATCAGACAATCTTTTCTTTTCTACCTACAATAAATCTGTTTATTTGTGTGCATGACTTTAGTGTACAGGTGAATAATTTCCTGATTCATACAGTATAAAATAAACCTTTTTTTGGTACTGCAACAAAGGTTCAGTTCTCAGGAAAATAGCCACTACAACTTTTAACTTCCAAAATTTTAATGCTAGGGTATTTCCCAGAAACTTTCTTCGTTGAGATTTTTTTTTTTTTTTTTTAGAATGATCAAAGATCTAGCTGATTAGCCAGTGTCTTTAGTTTTAATTGTAACATAATGCCTCTTTGTTAAATTTGTTGCTAAAAAGTTACAGTTGTTGCTAAAAAATATCATTAAAAAGCCTGTTTGTAAATTAAGACTTTAGCTACTAATAAAGACTCAATATAAATGAAGCTAAATCAGCATTCCTTCTTTGAAACTTTTGCACATTTAATCAATTCTGCACATTTAATTAATACTGCTGAATCACCAATTATAATATAATGTTGTGGTGCCTTATCTCCATATACAGACATATCAAGTTATTCTGAGGCTACGTCTGTCCTTGATTTGGGAGTTTGCTTGGTGTGAATGCCCAGTAAATGGGTAAAAGATTAATAGCAGTGTGAGGCCATGGAAACTCTGAATGAGACGTTCCTCAAGTGCATAGTCTCAGTCTGTATTTATCGAGTGTCTAGGAGGAAGAGGAATAACATATAGGGTTAATGGTAGAGTTGGAACATTATTATAAGTAATTCAGTTAAATAATAATTGCATGGTTTAGGATGTGTGGTAAGATAAGAACTGTTTATTTCTACTATAATATAGGTGATAACAGGAACTCACTTGCCTTTAAGATGTTCCATCTTAAAATAAAATATTCTTGACTCACAAAGTTCCTGTTACTGTCGTATAAGAGGCATAAAACAAATCAGATGCAATTCTAGAAAAATCACAGTGGTTTATATCTCGTAGCTTTGGAGGTTAACCAAATAAATAAATAAATAAATAAATAATAAATACAAATTTGTTGTGATGAACCTGATCAGGGAGCCCAGCAGATATAAACCTCAAACCTCCTCATACCTTCCCTCGCTTTCTCTCCTCTGTTCCTCTGTAATACACCCCATGAACACCTGATAGCAGATGAAGTGTTTTGTGTAATTTTTTCTGAATTATTTGCTTGAACTCGTACAATCTGTTCAGAAACTTCCTGTTTTTGAGCTGTTATTCATTACGGTGACATCACAGGTTTGTAATGTGTGTGAGATGTGTGACAAGTCGGTGATTGAGGAAAGGTTCTTGAACTCGAATGAACCTTGTGGATGTTGCTGGCTTAAAAGAGCACATCTAAAGCTTAACGGTCCGTTTTAATACCGGATCTGAGGAACCTGGCTTGTTTTTAAGGACTGAACCTAAGCCACAATTCACAACGACAGCATGACTCTTCTCTTTCATCTTGTGGTGGGTCTCTTCTTTGTGCCAAAAATTCCTGTTTTTTTTTTTTGCTTTTTAAAATTTTTTCAGTATAAATAGTCTCGCTTAAGATGAGTATATCTTCCTTCTTTGAAACAAATAGGGTTGAAAATTAGTTTTGTTTTACACTTTGGCCTTGGGTGAAAGTTTTTGTCAGTTGTGACAGGTTTGAAAAGTAAGGAGAGGAATATATTTTTTGCCTTTTTAGTCTCACCTACTACTGTGCTGTTGGGATGTGGGATAAACCCTAAGAACCTGATAGCTAGACAATTTTCCAAGCATAGAATCAAACCGGGAACGCTGCAGCTAAAAAAATTGACAGCTCTGTGGTGCCCCAGTTTTATGCTTTGTATGATTAAAAAGGTAATGGTCTAAGTTACCGCTGAACCAGTTCCAACTGGTAAAGTGATCATTTAAACTGTATGTATGAAGAACTGAATGGATGTCCATGATTTCAAATAACAGCTCTGCCAAGCTCTAGCCGTTGATCCCTTGGCTACTCCAAGGAATAAAATATAAGTTGCTCTGTATAAGGGTCGCCTGCCAAATAGCGTAAACGAATGATGAAAACAAATTGAAAATATGCTTTGTTTCTCCATCTCCCAAAATACATTACACACTCCACGGACGTTAAAACTCCTGATAGATGTGATAGAGGATGTGAGCTAGCCTTTATTCATTTACTGTACTTTAACCTGATACTTAGTCGAAAAGCTCAGCACTCATTGATTGTGTACCACAAAGTGCATTTATGTCATTTATGTATTTAAGAGACCCATATTTATTCAGGGATAGTTGGAGCAGACGAGTGATGAAAGATCCATAAACGTCCCTTGCGCTGAAGTGAGCGCCAACTCTGTGATAATGTACAGCATCCTCTGACTGTTTGGACGAGTGTTTATTTATGAGTCCAGCTACGTGACTATAGACTTTCTGAAACCATCTGTAATGACTGTGATTGTGTGTTGAATTGTGAATGGGGCTGTGTGACAGACTTGGACTCTTGCCTTCTGTTTCTAAGACAAAACGAGTTGTTCTGTGTGAGTGGGTGTGTGTGTGTGTGTGGCTAGACTGAGTTGGTTCTGGCCAAGCTGAAGCATTAAGGGCCATCAAGGATTTTGGAAAACAGCACCGTCTGAATTTTTGAGGGGAGCGACGTGATACTGCTGATAAAAGGTTCTCACTGAGAAAGAATAACATTCCTGTATGGTGGCCAAACCTTACAGCTGCAATACCAGCTGTAGATGGCAGGGGGCTCTCATACATAAAGAGGACACAGATAGCAGAGATATGATCCAGGTGCTCACTCAAATGTCATCATCGATTATGTATAAGAATGACCAGATTCCACATTTCACCTCTTTCTTTTATGACTGGCCTCTGGACAACCCCCAGAACATCTGATAAACCTGCAGGCTTAGACAAGAAGAAAACAACTTCTTTAATTTTTTTTATTGAATTTAAACACTCCAGAGCATTTGGCAATTCCTGCTCTCCTGATGAAATGACTAACTTGATGAAAATTGCTGACCCCAGCAAACTGGCCATTCAACATAATGACCTCACGTCTGTTTCTTGCACCCTCACTCTGTGGCGTGCGAGTGGCCACACTCATTAAATACTGTCTACAATGAGCCGTGCACGAGTGTAAACGTCTCTGGGTGCAAAAGAACAATTTTCGTTGCTAGGGTGTTAGTGGATTAATGTGATATTTACAGAATGGTTATGGCTTCATGCTGGTTTGTATTAAAACAAACATTCGAAGATGAACCCATCTGGGTTTACATGGAATTTGAATTTCATAGCATTACTACTCTGTGGCTTATAGCTATGTGACTGATGACAGATAAATTAGTACCAATACCGTAGCGCTTGGCCCTCTAATGTTAGGATGTTAGCCTCCCAGACAGAATGTTTTCTTCGTGCAAGTCTAACATTGTATTTTAATAATGAACAGATGAGTTTTGGCCAGTTGTTGCGAAGCAGGCCAGCGAGACGAGTAAACACCCCTCCTTTCCTTCTCTGCTGAAAATTTCTGACTGTCCTCACAGAACCCACACAAATTGATTGCAATTTTTGTATAAACTAATGCTAGGTTTTTTTTTCAGTCCCAGAAATGTTGCTGCTTCAGCCATCCATTTCCATCAGTCTTCAAACAATGGCAGTCTTTTGTTTCTTGTTATGATACTGAAACGTAGAACTGCCTTTGCAAATGACTGCTAGCATGACTCATCAATGCTACTTGCCAATGTGGCTAGATTAAAGCTAGATTCAGCTTAAACAACAGGCAATTTCTGAACCTCGCTGCTGAACATACTGTAGCTGCAGTTTGAATTCTGTCTGAAACATCGGAGAGAACATGCATAATTCTTTCCTTCTTTTTTTTCTATGTCAGGAGATAGTAAGGAGATAGACAATGTCAGGAGATAGTAAATTCCCTAGTTTGATTAATGATATCACTCTGATACTAAAGATATTTGGAACTGAAGTTTGATACTAAATCACAGACTGTGATACAAATCCGATTTTCTGCATTAATCTGACACACATCAAATCTGATCTTTTCCACCTGTGCACATTTATAGTACGGTCATTATCATCACCTGCTGGCAGTGTGGCAAAAAACATTGGAGGGCAGCAAGAGCACTTCCAAAGCTGGAAGGAACTCTACTAAAACTGGATTTAGTTTTTTTCAGAGAACCCGCATTCTTATTAAAAGCATATATTGTTCACTTGCAGTTATATAAGCATTTGTTAAAAAAAAAAAAAGAAAGAAAGAAAGGGACTGGGCAGTGTAGAGAATGATGGCAGGCACTATCATTTTAATTTTCTGCCTCAATAGGACTGGAAAGTATTGAAAATAATATTGTTTGGGTTGTACTGGGAGACGTAGAGAGTGACAGCCAGTTTTGAGGCAGGATTGAAATGTGTAAAGAATTATATCAAGTGTTGGACTGAGAGGATAGCAGGAATCAAAGCAATACAGGGAGCTGTAGAGGATAGCAGGTGATGAGGCAAGACTGGGAGATGTGGAAGATAGGAGGTGATGAGGCACTACAGGGAGATGTACTGTAGAGGATAGCAGGTTTGAACCCACTACTAGGAGTTGTACAAGATAGTAGGTGATGAGGCAGGACTGGGAGATATAGAGTACCAGAGGTGATGAGGCATGACTAGGAGATGTTGAAGATGGGAGGTGGTGAGGCAGGACTGGGAAATATAGAGAACAGAAGGTGATGAAGCATAATGGGGAGATGTAGAGGACAGAAGGTGATGAGGCCTGACTGGGAGATTTAGAAAACAGAAGGTGATGAGGTCAGACTGGGAGATGTAAAAGACAGCAGGTGTTGAGGTAGAGTTGGGATGTGTACAGTGTAGCAGGTGTTGGGGTTAGGCTGGTTTGTGAATGCAAGCAGTTGTTCAGTTGGTACTGGGAAGGTTTGGAAAAGTTGGTATGCCTGGAAAGACATTTATCCAGGTTACTGCTAGGAGAGGGAGTGGTTAGGGATAAATTCAGAGTTGATCTAGCTTACAATATGTTAATGATAATTTCTAGAAAAAATTCAACAGATGTTGGGGCTTTTATGGGGATGAAGAGTAATGGAATAGGGTTCAAAAATGTGTTGGAAGTACTGCAAGCAATAAAATGTTTGGGTTGAAGGTATATTGAAGATAAGCGTGGGGTGATGTGGTTGGGGTATGTAGGGTTTAAGAGTAAGGGTTGGAAATGAACAGATTAGAAAAAATGCTGTTGTCCTTAGTTTTAATGATGGGTGAGGTTGAGGTATGAGGATATACTGCAGTATAATATTGTATATTTAGAAGTTGCTGAGGTAAGATAAATGTCAGCAAGTCTTCACAATAATAAAGGCTATGGATGGAAGATGTTCGTGTTTGGAAGTTTGATGTAGCTTATGGATGTATGGAATGTAATACCGATGAGGTGAATCCTTTGAGGTGAAATGTATGATGGATAAGGATTAAAATGTGTTGGAGTGGAGGTGTGATTCATAGGGGAAAGAACAGGGACATATTTGAATGTTATGTCAGAAAATGTCAAGGTTAAAAGTTCTTTGGAATTGAGCATACATATGTGTATTCAAATAAACGAAAGAAAGATAAACATGGGCACTTTCAGAGCAAGACATATGAATGATGGTTGTTTTTAAAAAACAGAACTTGATGTAAATAAAAAGAAAAATGCTAAAAGGACAAGGGAGAGTGTTGAAGTACAGCTGAGGTGTTGTTGAGTTGATATCAGGAGGTGTTGAGTAGGGGTAAGAGCTCTTAGCAGAAACCTCCATGTCCCAACATTTACATATATATGGTTATATCAGCTGAGCAAGCAGGGATGCTGTGGAGCTTCATGGTGTGAGCTGGAAGCTGAGATGGGTCAGGTCTGTAATGTTTTAATCCCATGAACAGGTCCAGTGCCGAGGGCAACATCGCAGGTGGCAACATTACAACACAAACAAAAACATCTTTTCATATTTTGTGATACTGACTGCAAATGGGAAGCAGCTGCTAGACCCAGATCCTAGACAGATCCTCCTTTTCCACTGCTTAGGGTTCTTGGCAGCTGTATGATGCAGACAGGTTGTTATGGTACCGTATTTATTATTAATACACATTATTTATGCTTCTTAGTGTGTTTCATGGATAAGAATAAACAATGACAAGTTTTTACAGATATAGGCTTCTTAAATCTGAGTCTTTCACTTGACCTCTCATTCCCATATGTACTCTGCTTACCGTTCTTTCTTTCTTTTACACCCTTATTCTGTCAATCTTACTCTCATTTCTGTATTTACTTGGTCTCCCTGTGTCTCTCTCCTCCTTCTCTGTGAATGGGCCAGATCCCTCCCACCTGCCCATAAAAGTCTCTAGCATGCTGCATGTAGTTTATAACCACAGTTTGGTTTGTGCATCCTTCTGCTACAGCTCTACTTCACCGAGAGGAAAAAGAAAGAGTGCAAGAGAGAGAAAGAGTGAGGGACAGGGAAATAGAGAGAGGTAAGCAGACCCTGATGCATGTTTAGTATAAACTGAAAACATGAGTGATATGAAGCCTTCCTGTTTGCGATTCAGCCGGCTGTGGTTCAGGTTATATGGTTCCTTGGAATAGTTGTGTAACACGGAGAGAGCGATGGGAAGCCAGAGATGCTCGGAATGCTTTGCTACTGTAGATCTGTTAGATCCCTGTTGGATTGCTGTGTTTCATAACCAAGGTGATTATAGCTGCTCAGATCCGAAATTGAGAATCAAGCCAAGGTTGGCTCGTCAGTTTGGTGTCAGATTTGACATATTTTCTATTCTGATTCCTGCTATGAATTATTTCTTTATTTACTTCTCTTTATATAAGGTCAAAACTCTTCATATGATCAAAATTCTAACCTGATCTGCATCAGGCATCAGAGCTTTAGCAGTGTATTGAAATGCAGAAATGTGGCTGGTGCATCCATACAATGTACTTGCTGCACCAAGCAAATCGCCAGTGTAAAAAGAAAAAAAAAACAAATCCACAGTATTCAGAACAGTTGAATACTAGAAAAAGAATATCTGAAATAGTTTCATAGTTAAGGGGAAAAAAATCTATGTCCAGCTCAGTATGCTAGAACTTTTATAGCACTTGAAGATCACACACAATCTATGTACAACAAACTCCCCCTTTGCAGGTGCGATGCTATTTAAGTCCACCTGACGGAGAAATGACCATAAGCCCACCCAACAGATAAAGCTCAGAGGTGGCCCTGGCAGCGATCGGAGCATTGCTCGGTTTTTACAACCTTTTTGTACAGCCAGTGAGACTGTGTGACTCATTTACAACACGTGTTTTTGATAAAGCTGTATTTTTTATGTAAATTAAACCAGCTGGATGTCTAATCCCTGTGCATTATATTCGTCTGCCAGTAGCACGTAATTCTTTCCCGGCTTCATTAAAAAGCTTTTTAATTAGTGTTGGGTAGAGCATGTAGAGACGCACAGTGTGTATCTGAATTTTTGCACTATGAACAAACCAACATTTTACTGAGTGGTACATTTTTTTCCTCAAAATTTCTTGAACAACTGTCACTAAAGGACCACTGGAAAATTATTTTAACTAGCAAAAGATGAGAAAATTATCTATAAGGAAATCTTGCTTGATAAATGTGATAAACCTATCCAAAAAGTTTTGTTAACCATTATTTCACAAAATAAAAATAAAATACCCAAACTTACTAATGTCAGGTAGAAAGATAAATCCTAGTACAATAAGGATAGCCCTTAACCCTTAAACAATAGCTGTGTACTTTGTAATAATACATTACAAAAATATTTATTAGATAACAATGCTAGAGATAGCATTAGTAAAAACCTCTTAACAGAAGCTAGCTTACATTAGATAATGTTTCCCTAGTCAAACTAGCTAGTCAATTATGGAGAAACTCCAGTGGGTAGTCAAATAATTTTAAACATTATCCAAGAAAGATAGTTAATGATAATAAAGAAAACCCAAAGTTAGCTACCATTAGAAATAAAATTAACTAGCATTATAAAAGATAAATGAATGAAGTTAGATAACTAGTATTAGAAGAATGTTCCCCAACAAAACTAGCTAATGTTAAAGAATATCCTTTAAGCTACTAGATCGTATGGACTGGTATCAGTGGTAATCCTTAAATTTCAATCTTGGATGTTTGAAAACATGTGAGGAAATGTTCCCAGACAATTCATACTAGACATTGATGGAAAAAATCTCCAAGATAGCTAACACTAGAAGCTTGTCCTAAAACAAAAGAGCTAATTTTATGAAATGCCTATGACCGCGCTAGCTATCTGATATTTGAATATATTTAAAGAAGAAATTTGTTAATTTAAAGGTAAGGCTGTAGAGACTTACTTTGCCACTGAAAACCAGAGTAAAAAGATTTTTGCTGAAGTAGAGTAGCATCACTAATTAGCTAGATTAGCTTCATAGAAGACAACAAACATTCCTACTTGTAGCATAGGGGGAGAAAATGGTTCACCAAATTATACCTTTGTGATCTAATTCTGTACCATGACTGGAGGAAAAGGTGGAATGTACAGTATACTCTCACTATTTAATCTTAAGATTAGCTTTTTTAAACTTTAGATTAGCTTTATTGGTGAGACTGTCAGTAGCGTCAGTAGAGAGTTATGAGTGTGACAATTTTTAACAAATATAACCCACAAATCAATACTAAATACCTATAATATTAATTAGAATGGAAAAAAAAACTTGTTTAAACACCTACCCCTTCTTTCTCTGCTTCATATTTTATTAATGACAGCTGGAGTTGCTCACACGGAACAAAGCACAGACCATAGGGGTAAAAACAAGTGCTTTCTTGACCACATGGCCGGCGTACCTTCAGGTTTCATACCCAATAAATCTGTCACCATATGTTTGTCCAGTCAAGTACTGTTTTCCCAAGAATGATTTGTGATGATCCGGCACTGCAAAGAGGTGTGTATCTGTACTAGGAAACTCCCGTATACGTACACCACCGATTAGATATTACACCCTGATGGCATGGCACACAATGGCATCCTCCTCATCGGACATCAGCTCCAGCATTGCAGTCTGCCACAGTTCTCTCTCTGCATCTGTTTGAACGACTCTACACCTGGACTCTAGCAACTGCAAAACACTCCGGGATGTACTGAACTTAATATAGAGATGAATTTGTACACTTACTTATCTTTGTCGGTTTTTAGCCCCTGCTTGAAAGGAGTCTCTTAGCTGAGACTTTCCTGACCGAGACAAAGAGTATTTCCTTTGCAATGTCTCATAGTAAGTCCTGTAACATGCTAGATTAAAAAAAGTATTAGATAAGTGACAGAAACAATTAAAATTATTAGAGGGAGAAAAATAAAGGGTCGGGAAAATAATTACAATAACACTTTCTGATTACCCTTTATACACTCAGGGTCTGCAAAAGTCATCTTTAATTCCTCCAGCAGATATGTCATCACTGCCTGATTATGACGTAAACTTATTCTTTGTGGAAAGAGAGTAGTGGCATTAATGGAACCATGGCTAATTCCCCCACCCGGCTATAAGGACAGCACCTCTTTCTGCTAATCATTAGCATAAAAAAAGGCCTTTACACCTCATAGCCATCACCTCTCACTGCTAGCTGTGAGGATTCCTAGAAACCGATTCCCATATACATATACTGTACATGAGGTATCTGGTCATTTCACAAAATTTCCTTTTGCATGCTGCTTTTCCAAGCAATCTGCACTCTACCTCATACATACGGGGATTTCCCATACCCATATTTGTCCAGATACAGCTCTTTTCAGGCAGTGCGGGGTATTTATTTTCTGAAACGTGAAATGTGTCAGAATCCAGAAAATCAGGTACAGCTAAGCTAGTTAGGGCTCCTTCTTCGACTCATTGAGCCATTTTCCGAAGTGAAAAAACCTAAAAAGATTGGATTTAAACCAGTTTGGCACTTTAGAGAGCTGTCCTAAGATTATTTTTTTATATTATTATTATTTATTATTATTATTATTATTATTATTATTATTACTACTACTACTACTATTATGGAGTTTGGAAATATGTGTTCAACTTTGTTTGGAGAAATGTAACAGTTTTTTTTATTATGTAAAGTAAAAATTAGCATGTAACCTTTTTTTATATAAACAATGGTTCCTATAAAGCTTCAGTTCTGTGTGCTGAAAAGGTCAGTAAGAATAAGGGGAAAGGACTGTGTAAGGACTTGCTGTTGTAATAAAATAATCAACGCCAGAGTGGTGTAAAGGAGCTCAGAAATATTAAAATCTTTTATGCAACATTCACTTTTTAGTTAAGAGATTTGATGGGTCTTCTGTAAATGTGAGTGAGGAAAAAAATAACAAGAAAAAAAATATTCCCTGCTTTTTTATCCTTTGTTCATTTTTGTATTGACCATGGCTTCGAAAATCATTTAGATTCTTTTTCCTTATGTGACCTCATATAAGAAAAGTCCCCTCCCAGAGCAGGGGCTCATTTATGTAAACCTTGAAATGGTGTGCTTGTAGGAGGAGCAACATAAAAGGAGTTACAAAAATTACATTATCTGAGGGTATTTTGGGTCCAGCATTAACACGCACACAATTTTCTGACCCCTGGGTTAACTTGCTAATGTAATAACTGACTATGGGAACTTTAAAGTTATAGCTTCATCAGAATGAGCCAGTTATGGAACCAGTGCTTCAAGAATCAATACGAATAGGGATGTTGATATATATATATATATATATATATATATATATATATATATATATATACAGTAAAGGGAGAAAGAGACAACAAGAGAAAGAGAATTAAATATAAGGCCTAGAATGATTGAGAGAGACAGAAACTGAGACAGATAGATATAGAGAGAAAAGAAGGGGACAAAAGAGTGTGTGTGTGTGTGTGTGTGTGTGTTATAGAGAGAGAGAGAGAATGTGTTTTACAGCTTCGGTTTGTGTCGCTGGCTCGCTGTCAGTTCCGTCAGCTGATTCTGCATTCCTGCACTGTCAGGATTAACACACACACACACAAGAAAAGGCTAAAATATGCACACACACACACACACACACACACACATAATCAAAATGATTTTTAGTGTATTTCTATGCGCTTGCTATAGTTTGTGGGTTTTGGAAGTGTGTGTGTGTGTGTGTGTGTATGCGCGCGCGTGTGTGTGTCAGCTGACGCTCACACGTGTTCAGAAGTGAGCTTATGGAGTTAAGATGTACATCATAAGTTTTCTCGATTTCTCTCACCTGGTTTCTCATTCTCTCTCTCTCTCTCTCACACACACACACACACACACACACACAAAGAAATATGCAAACACATGCACAGATTAACATTTTGTGTGTTTCTCTGTACATGCTGCATATTATGGATTTGGGAAAAAGAAGTGTGTACAGACAGACTCTCTCTTCTCCACTGTGTGTGTGTGTGTGTGTGTGGGTGTGTGTATGCGTGTGTGTGCGCGCTTGTGTGTTGATTAGTAACAGGGTAAGAGAGAGAACTTATGATGAAGATCTTCATTCCATGAATTCAACTTTTTAATACACACACACACACACACACACACACACACACACACATCATCAATATCCTCAATGATGTGGTTTTGTGGGTCAGTTTTGTCTGACATGAGGAGAATTTAGTAGCTTTAAATGAGAAATTGTGTGTGTGTTTTGTGTTGTGTGTGTGTGTTTCCATGCTAGCCAAAGCCTTCTCAATTATGGAGAATTTGATTTCAAATATGTTTCAATTTAACACACACACACACACACACACACACAA
>JAQQZS010000023.1:40155723-40166060 GCA_030068045.1 Platyallabes tihoni
TGGATTACGTGATCTAATCCGATTATGTAATCCGTTTTTTCTTTTGAAAAACCCATTTTCAAGATTTGATCCAATCCATTATCCAAAATCCTAGTGGATTACTTTTGAAAAACTGGGCCCATGAGTTCATAGTTTACCTTCACAGTCACCAGATCTCAATCCAATAGAGCAGCTGTGTTGGAACGGGAGATTCACGTCATGAATATGCAGCTGGCAAATCTGTAGCAACTGCATGATGCTATCATGTTAATATGGACCAAAATCTTTAAGGAATGTTTACAGCACCTTGTTGAATCTATGCCATGAAGGGATATGAATTAAGGCAGCTCTGAAGGCAAAAAGGGGTCCAACCCAGTACTAGCGAGGGGTATTTAAGAGGGCAGTAAATGTATATGCTGGTGAGTGATCTCTAATAAAGATTGATGGGTTTTTCAGATGACTATCCTTTTAGATGTTACGAAAAAAATTCTTTCATAACAAATCATGCATTTACCCCAAAATTAATAGATTAGCAGATGAATAGTGAAATAAGTGCTGGGGCCAGATATTTAACAATCAAAGAAATCTTCCCAACGCTTTTTTGGACCATCTTAAAATGTGAATATTAAATGAGTAAGAATTAAATTGAAAATGAACTTATTTGTAATAGTAGACCATTGGCAAATATCATTAAACAGAACAATATACTGTAGTGTGGAAACTCTTTCAGTTGTAAAGTTCACAATGCTTTGTTTTCGACTGATTAGATTTGAACTGCTATAAAGTCCAAATGTCTCAACAAAGCAGAAAACATCAGTTGGTGTTTGGCTTTGCAGAACTGATCATTCAGGCCTTGTCAAAGAAAAGAGACAGAGAGAAAATTGTTGAAAAAAACAGTGTTAAACAATGGGAAATTAAATTTAAACAAAAAAGATTAAAAAAAATTTAAACAAAGACTGACAGGCTTAATTCAGAGTAAAACCTAAACATCGGTGGAAAAGAATTTGTTGTTGTTCAGGACTTCTGGTTTTTCAAGTGTAGTACATAAGCAAAGCCTAAAGCAAACTGGCTTGATGTAATGGACTCTAGCATGGAAAATTTGTTCAATCTGTTTCAGAAGCAGCAGTAAAATCGCTTGCTTCTTAACAGAGTCCAGCACCTAGCATCTTGTGGCGAGAAGAAAAAAAAAAAAAGTAGTACGAAAAGCTGGGCAGAATTCAGGCTAAAACTTAATTTTCCTAAAATAAAGCCCAAAGACCAGCCGACGCCTCAAGTCCATGAGGAAAGTATTTTCCGAAGACTCAGCCGGGGCACATCGAGAAGCCGAATGATGAATTTGGAAAGAAGTGGGTGGCTATCATGCATCTGGTGGTAAATTGAGGGCGACCAGGAAGGATTGTGAACTAATCTGTCTATGTATTTAATGTATAACAACTCCTTAGCAGAAGGACTGGTATCACCATCAGCAACCACAAAATTAGTTTATACAATATTTAAAATATATTTCTTTCTTTCTTTCTCTCTCTCTCTCTCTCTCTCTCTCTCTTTCTTTGTTTCTATCTTTTGGGGAAAATGCATTATTCTGAAAACACATATGTATGATTGTCACATGATTTCCACAATTTTAAGAGATTCTTATTATATATTGGATAAGTGGACTGGCTACACATTGCAGTGTGTAAAGATCATTTGTGTCTGTTTCATTGTAGATGGCACCTAAACATAAAAGAAATCAGCTACTAGGTTCTCTGGTTAACGTTGTAAGCTTTCTACCAAGTATTCCACTGTTTACTGAAACCTCTCTCAAGAAGGTAACCTGAGACTACCTTACCAAGGAACCTAATAATACAATGGAACGATTAATATGCTATGTAGATACTGTATGTGCTTAACCTATTTCTTTTCTTATGTACGTGATTTAAGTGATTTAAAAATGACAGAGCTAAGTAAGCAAACATCAAACGTTTAACGTGTTAATTAACATTTGAGATGTGTAAATGTGTACAGTCTTTGTTTTAAATAGATTATGATACTACAGTACATGGAACAGCATGATGATACACAACACATTGAAGCTCATAAACACTACATGGTAGTCATGCAGCTCCACATGCACAAAATAAATTCAAAACAATAGCATGAAGAACTCCCAGAATTCGCAGTGTAGTCACAATATCCTATACATAGGCACCAACTTCTAAAATTCTTTTAGGATGATTAACACCAGTGACGCTGTACAATTTTTTAAATGACGCACCTAAATACAGAAAGTACACGCAGCATGGTTTGTTGAAATCACATACTGCTGTAGGTTACCATTTGGCTTTAAATCTTTCGAATGAAAATGGAAACAAAAAATAGTATTTAAATGTGGAGCACCTATAAAGCTGGCACCTATGCCCAAACATGTTTGGTAACAACAGAGAAATAAGTTATAAATCCAGCGGCCATTATTGCTAATTCCTTAAAGAACCAGCATTCATGAGACAGAGCACCACAGGGTAACATCACAACAAGTACCACAAGAAGCAGCTGCACCATGAAGCATTTGCATCTGCCCGAAGCTTGCGGACAAGAGAGAAAGAAAAATCACCAACACTGAGTTGAGGAAATATGAGAAACATGACAGGCTGGCGAGCAAACGGGCTTAAAACACTTGACTGGACAGGAATAACAAAACAATGGGTAAAGACACTAGCACAAGAGAAATGCGGGTTAATGGTGGCTGACAAGAACACAGTGACACCGGGTCGGCTCATTTTACCCATTCTGGCTCTGGACCATGTGACTGGTTTGGGGAAAGACATTCCTTTATGATGTTGTCCGTTCACTGTTAAAGGGAAAAGAAGGGACATTATGCAGATACATTACAAACACACTGGTTCTTGTGGCAGAACTCACGTTAGCATGAGCACCCTAAAGGGAACTGGGAGCTGGGAACAAAGTTGACTGGTGAGAACAGGAATCTGTCCAGATGGTGGGCAGGCAGACGGTCTGTGCCCATCACTGTAAATCACACACACTTGCACTCTGTGTAAAGCTGTCAGGGAACAGGGCGAGCATGACGGCTGGTCTGCACACACACCAGAACCGGAAAAAAAATTGGCTCGAAGGCAGCATTCATCACTTCCAGCCTTCAAGGGTCACGTTCATGCAGCTCTTTAACGTTTCATGTCTTTCACGTCTTTTAACTAATGATGGCTTCATTACGATAATTAGTAGTAGTGCACATATAATGATACCAGTGCTTGTACTTTACTTGTACAGAGCCTAGAGTATGTTGCAGTGCTGCACTATGACAGCGATCTGGGTGCGATGACTGTGGAGGAAGTGAAGCATCTTACTCAAGTGTGCCGTGCTTGACCATCAGCTACTCTGGTCATTGATAAGTAATTCTGACGCAGTGAAGAAATAAAAGATGTACCTAGATTGTAGCTAGCTAGTATGGACATTATTTAAATTACTTACTAACTAGCGAGATAAAGAATATCCTAAGCACAAAAACATTTTCATGTCCGCCATACTATAAACCAGGGAAACACATACAAAGCAATGTATCCGATACGAAATAGGGTTCTAAACTTGTCATCAGTATCAAGGAGTACAAATAAATATGTACTCATACTGGGTCTAAAACAAATGGTATTAGTGTATCCTTTGATAACCTATTTGATAAGATTAACAAGATGGGACTCTGGTCTTAAAGAATTCATTCCAGCCTTAACTATAGAGATACAGTATATAAACACAGACAATTGTGGTCTTTTACAAAGCTCAAAGTCATGCATTTAGGATTGCATATAGCTGCTTTAATCGGGACCTACTGTAGGAGCAATGCATTGCCAAATTTGCACAGATGAGTGCTGCTTTTGGACATGAAGGAGACAGGTCCCAAAGAATGCTAAAGCTAGAATGAGAGATTGAAAGAGGGCAGGGGGAGGCTGAAAGAAAGGAAGCAAGGCATTATTATAGTGCAAAGGGGTTAAAGTGGTTCCTTTACCCCCATATCTTCTGAATGAGTCGCTGGCCCTGGGGAAAGAAGGGGGCCGCATGCCGTTATGATTTAAAGAAGTTCTGGGCACAACCGTCCGGTTCCTGCCGGTCACTGCTACGACTGAATCGACTGGTTTGGGTGGAACAGACAAGCTTGGGTCTTTCAGAAAGTTTTTACCTGGATAAAGAAATACAACAGTATGTCGGGTTACCATATGTGCATTTATGGATAGAATAAAAGGAAAAGAACAATGAACAAAGTGTCAGGTCATCTAGTGCATCTGCTTTTCCTTTCTTGGGAAACCCTTAAATATTCAAAGTGTGTTCTTGTCAGGAACAGTTTAAATTAGGACGTTCCCCCCCCCCCCTAAAACTAAATGTACTGTTTTCTAAAGGTTAAAGGTTAAGGGTTTCCCTAGAGCAACAAGGAGGGTGTAGATGTAAAATGAGACATCATGAAACACAATAAATACCAGAGATGTTCAAGTCAACACAGGACTTTCGATTGCACAGAATAAAAGAACATGGTTATGAGAGTAAAAATTCCCTTTATTTCCCCTTATAATCCCCTGTTACACTAATGCACTTATCCCACTTATACCATCAAGGTAGCCATGATCACACTGCCTGCTTCACTCCTGAAATGCTGGCTTCCCAGGAAGTCCTTTAAAGGCCCAGACATGTGGAAATGGTTTGGGTGAGGTCAGGACTGTACTATTTGGCAACAACTCGCACCCGAGTTCCTGTAACATGCAAGTGGTGTTGGTGAATGAATGTGTGTAGTTCCCACAGACAGATGCATCTTTTGTGCAAGTTGGGAAAAGTTATCTGTCGATTTTCAAGAATCAGGTGTTCCACTCTCTGAATGTTCTTGGGAATGACTGCAGTGGGCTTTTGGGAATGATGCAGATGGAATCATCATTCACGGTCATATGGCTTTCCGTAAAGATTTTCACTATTCAAATGTTTTACTAAGCGGCTAAGAGTCTTATCACTGCACTGTGCTTAAAGTCTTCTATAAATATCAATCAGTTTTATGACTTCATTCACCAGAAACTTCATCACAAGTCCCGGTTTGACTTGAACATCTTTGTAACAGACTAGTAACATACAAGACTTACAGTCAATAGCTAACATTTTAGTGGCATAACATCAGTCTTAATGAAAGATATTCTGTACATCTGTGTAGGTTATTATTACAGAAATGTTTGTTTGTGTGTCATGTTACAGAAAAATTGACTATTATGGGAGCTACAGCTAAATAGCTAAGAAATGTGTGTGTTATTGGTAAATATATGATTAATGCTTCAGTGCAGATTTTGTCGTGTAGATGTGGCTGCATTAGGTGCACCCAGTGCCATATCTGTAAAAGCAAGACACATTAAAGTGAAGTGAAGTGAATTGAGACTTCTTGAGAATAGATTAGCATGGCTGTGAAGTCACATATTAGTACTGGCACGAGCTACTGTAGACCTCTCAGCCAGTCACTTGGGTGGCAGCCATTTATCTGACAAAAGAGAACTCAGCAAGAAGATTACTACAGTGAGGTCAGCTCTGTACCAATTATTGTTACTGGCTTTCTTTTGGGTGGTTTTATCTGTTTTTTTTTGGAGGATGAAGTAAAGGGATTACAGGAAGATTTTTATTTTATTTTATCTAAAACAATGATAGATTGATGATCATTAATAGGGTTGTTCATGGCATAAAGCCTTGAGCTCATTGGAAGCTTATTAGAAATCTAGGTACTTGGAAGTTGCCTCCAATTACATATCTTAGGAAAAAAGTATTGAATGAAGGACATCACTGCTGCAGTGAAAATATTAGCGTTAGAAACAAGCCAACTTAAAGGTTAATTACCAGAATTACCAGACGAACTATAAGTCTTGGGAGTGGCACTTGGTGCCTTGCTCTGGGAGAGGCCAAGTCTCTGGGTGCCTTCGGAGGGGGAGTGAGGACTGACAGTGGTTGTCTGGCGAAGGGGTTGAGTGGACCGGAGACGTGGCAATTGGAGAGAAATCCCTCCGGCTCGAGAAGAAGCATTTCTATCAAGGCTGCCCTTGTCTGTTTCTAGAGAAAATGAACAAAGCAGCTTTGACTTTTGAGACCACGACCCTTGAGCAGTCCAGATGGATTGTTTTTGTCCATTCCCTCCCCGCTATCCTGTCACTATAGTTTACATTTGAGCACCCAGCATTCAAATCGACTCCATCAGTACCAGATGGCATGGGTGTTCAAATGTCTGTCAAGAGACAGATAACTTCCTGCCTGCTTTTCATCCTGAATTTTTTTTACCCTGTGTTAGTCAATGGTTTCCTATTAGCTCGTGGTCTCATCAGCTAGCTGGTTTGAAGGAGAAGACAGAAAGAGAGACTGATGTTTTATCCTGAGTCTGAGAGACAGAGAAAGACATACAGTAAAAGGACTCCTGATCACTGCCTTTCCCTGCTGAGACTGGAAGAAATTACTGTTTTGTTTTAAATGGCATGCATGGATCTCATGCAGACTGAACCATGGCCAGCAGCTGAAATGCAGCATAATGAATTAGATCTCTGTGGAATGTGGAGGATGAATCAGTGTAACATTAGGATGTAATCTGAATTTCTCTGAACCTCAATGAAAAATTCAGTAGTATTTTTTAAAATACTTAACAGATAGATAGATAGATGGATGGATGAATGGATGGATGGATGGATGGATGATGAGATATGAAGCATACTATCCTAACAAGATGATGAACACAAATGCGAACATTTTGGAAAATCAAGACATCATGCAAAACCAGTAGGCTTTCCTCTGCATAGCAATCTGGAAAATCAAAACCACTTACGCCAACCAGGAATCCTCCTCTTCAAGGAATCAGGACTTTCTAGCTCTCCATTGGTTCACATCATGCCAACATGCAGCCAATCAGAGGGGGAGGGGCAATCTCAGTCTCCACCTACACTGTGCTTATTTTCCCTCCCCCATTCCAGCAGCAAGAGCGAGCACAAAGCTGAGTGACTGCAAAAAAATAAGGCTTTCTATTTTACCCAGTGTTAGCTGAGGCTGATTGGGCTCATTGGAGCCAGAGATGAGTGCAGTTTCCTGCTCTACCAGAGGAGGCACTGTGGAAAATAATGCAATGTTTCTTAACAGGGAAATTAGAAACACAAATAAAGGTGCGAGAATGAATGTTTCCAGTAATGTTACATGTTTCCAGTAATTGTGTGTATGTGTGTGTGTGTGAAGTAGCGTCAGGCTTGGTAATGTATGACAAGCAACAAAGCTTAGAAGACAGTGTGAGAGGGGAGGAAGAGAGAAGAGTTAAGGAAAGAAAAGGAAATTACCAAAAGATGTCTTTGGAGCTCCAGGAATGGCAGGCTTTGTGTGAGTCTGGAGTCTTGACAGGGTCCTGTTGTCCAGAGCTAATAGAACAGAACAAATTAGATAGATAGATAGATAGATAGATAGATAGATAGATAGATAGATAGATAGATAGATAGATAGATAGATATTGTAGATAAGCATAGTCTGATATATAATGGATTGTCTGGATGGAAGCATGGGTGGATATTCTGGTTTGGCTGAGACAGAATGGATAGATGGAGAGTGGGTGGATAAATGGATAATAAACTGGTGAGACAGACATACAGACAGACATGGATAGATAGATAGACTTTGAATAATGTTTGTCATCCTACAAAAACAGAAGGCACAACATATTTTTTCTAGAAACAAATAGTTTGATGGCTAAAGGGTGGATGGATGATAAACTGGTGAGCCAGACAGATAGATAGAAATAGTTGGATGGATGGATAGATTCATGGATGAAAGGACTGGTGATTATACTGTACGTAGAGGCAGATATGTAGCTAGCTAGCTATCTAATTGTCACCCTACAATAACAGACAGACCCATACTCGTTTTTCTAGGTTAGGAAAATAAACATGAAGTGACTTACCTGGCCGTGGTGGAAATCCTGTGCGTGGTCCCGGCATCACTGGCTTCTAAAAGATTAAAAGAAAACCTGATTGTTGTCCCGTGCACTGTTTTAAATTTTGTTAAGTAGTGTCTTAATCTATGAATAGGACACAATGCTGTTGAATTCTGGATTCTGACTGGCCAGAAGGTGACACTTTACTTTCTATAAAAGCAGCTCTGAGAGGTTTATATATGGGAAGTCTCCATTGTCAGTGCTTGGAAGTAAAAAGGAGACATGAACCCGAAGAATTTAACAGACATATCAGAGATCCGGCAAAGAACTCACCTCAGGCTTGGTCTGACTTGGCTTGAGGGGGCTGTTCATGATTTTGTCTGAAAGAGAAGAGTGAAAGGAAATTAAAGTCAAGTGCCTTGGAAGATTCGTATTTGCAGCACGTGCCGTGCCGCCTGGTCATTCAGTGTTCTCTGCGGATTTTCTTCTGACATTAAAAGATCCGCTGTGGTTTGTAGCATCAAAGCAGTTCTTGTGGGTTGCTTAGATGGGACTATGTCAGGTCATAAAGGAAAAAAAAACACAACTTTTTCCTCAAACTCCAAATAAATCAGGCATGCTGAAGCCTGGAGGTAAATTACAGGCAGTTGTGCTTAGCCAAGATAGCATTTGTGGAGAAGACTTGT
This sequence comes from Platyallabes tihoni, assembly GCA_030068045.1. Classification (NCBI taxonomy): domain Eukaryota; kingdom Metazoa; phylum Chordata; class Actinopteri; order Siluriformes; family Clariidae; genus Platyallabes; species Platyallabes tihoni. Next base: position 40,164,295 of record JAQQZS010000023.1, read on the forward strand.
TGCAGAATGGATTGGTTTAGCATGCATACCTCCCATGTTGGTGCTGTGGATGACGGGTTTGCTCCACACGCCACTGCGGTCGTCTTTGTTGGGTCGGACGCCAAACTCATACTGAGCGTTGGGTTTTAGGTTGTCGATGACCGTGTCACTGGTGGGGCAAGTCTGATAGATCCACTTCCTGTTCCTTTCTCTGTAGCGGATTGTGTAGTAACTACAAGAACAGACAGGAGAGTTAATGACAGGGTTGCCAGGTCATGGCTCCATTTTGTTTGAGGCTGTGTCATTATTGATGTCCTTTTACCCCATCAAAATATGTGATTACAATCTGGTGCTGCCATTAAACACCAATTATATCAAGTTGAGGAGTTACGTTTTCAAGTACTGGTTTAATAAATTTCCCCACTGTGCGGCGAATAAAGGTATATCTTATTTTATCTTAAGATCAGGTCTTCACAACCAAAAAAAGATTTACATTGTACTTAAACCATTAAATGTTTTTTTTTTCCAAAACAGATTGGTATATCAATATGCCCATACAGAAAGATTATTTTTCAGTTTCTACTATAGGATCTCTTCACTCCAGAACTACTCAACTGGCTTGGATGCAGTTACAGCCTAGGTAAAAATGCTGAGTCTGACAGATTAGGTTTCCTCTGCCTCATGAGGCTCTATTTTCGCCGTGCCCGTGTTTGGTAATACGTAAAATTGCAGCCAGGACATGCACAACATTAGGTTTTAATAAGAGCAGCGTTCATGCAAAAAAAAAATCCTCTCCTCTGCCACATTGGTGCGGATCAGGCTTTCCGATATTGGGTCCAATAGTTCTCCTTTTCCATTTTGCCAAAGAAAAATACTAAAGCAGTGTATGTAAGAAACAGAGAAGGAGAGGCATGCTGAAGACACACCTGCAGTGGCAGGAATCCATAAGCCGCACAATCGTTTTCCACTAAATAGAACTCCTTTCAATTGAGAAGTCATGCATCATAAATCACGAAGTTCTGTCAGGCAGAAAGAATGTTGCACACAGTTATCCACCTTTTCTTTCTCAGTAAACCGGCTCGATTCATTCTCTTTTTTATTTTAGGGCTAAAAAGTATTGTAAAACTTGAACACTAGAGGTGGGGAATAAAACATTTTAATGTGAGGTTGCTTAATTATCATTAATGGTTTTTACCCAAACACACAATTTAAAGGAATTTGAACAAGCAGAAACACATTTTATTGAATTAGGGCTTCATCAGATCTGCCTCAGGTGAATCCCTGGACTCACATCAAAATGTTTTTGTCTCAAAATAGGTTCCTAGTAGAACTCTTATTTAAGAACCATTACCTATCAAAATTAACTGTTAAGTTTTTTTAAAAACTGTTTGCTTACTATTATTGTTTATTCTTATAATTATGTGTAATTAAAAACAGTTTTAAGTGGAATATGGAATACTGATAATCAATTTCTTTGTTTAGTGACAATGCAGATTTTGACATTAAAACAGTGTTAAAAAGTTTTCTTTAAATGGACAGATCATTTTAAAATACAGTATGCACTAATACTAAATTAGATTTAAATTTTTAAGAACAAGGGAGATGTGCATTTATTATTACATTATTATTACAATTACAGAGGTATAAAGCTAATGAGCCATACAATGAAGCTGTGGGAAAGAGTAGTGGAAGCTAGGTTAAGGGATGAGAATTTGTGAGCAGCAATATGGTTTTATGCCTAGAAAGAGTACATCAGATGCAGTATTTGCTTTGAGGATGCTGGTGGA
>JAQQZS010000023.1:40203148-40224950 GCA_030068045.1 Platyallabes tihoni
ACTCAACAGGGAACCCATCCTCATTTGGGTGAAACAGAGAGCAGGAATTGATCTGCATTTATACAGTGTGTTAGGTGTGTTAACCAGTTCAGCTATAACAGTTGATGTTAATTGATGTTAATATGGAGTCCAGGTAATTATTGGACAAAATTGCAGTCTTGAACTATCGAGCAACCGCAGCCAAAAGCTTAAAAGTTAAGGTCATGGTGAAAAAACAGTATCATCACCATTCAGTCGTCCGTTTCTTATCAACAAACTTTTGTTTTTCAAGTTTGAGTACAATGTTTTTGAGGCACGTCTCCAGTATCTCCTAAAATGTTGTAAACCATTAAAGTTTGGTTCAGTGATTAGGTTCAGTTAGGTTCAGTTCAGTTCAATTAGGTTCAGTGATAAGTTTTAGATTTAGAGTAGGTTCAGTGATAAGGATTTTGCTGATCTTTGGATAACCTGAACTCGCATCGTTCTTAAAATTACTGCCGATTGCGGCATAGCCGTTTTATGGTTTCAGGATCCTGAGTTTGACACTGTGCTTGGGTTTCTGTACGTGTGGGTTTCCTCCAGGTCCTAACCACTATCTGTATTATGTAAGCTCTGCCGTTGGGCTTGAGGGAATGCTCATCTACTCCTGCCAGCAGCTGGAAAGGGACAAAACCATGTGCTAGAAGTGCTGTAGAGAGACTGGAACTGAAAATAATATATATTTTCCAGTGAAAAAGATCATTTTCTACTGCCCGAGGAGAAGGATTATTCGTCATTTGTAATCTGCTTTTGTCATTTGCTTCCTTGTGGTCAGAAGCATGTTCCAGGAAACGTTAGTGTGTATTTGTATGTTTTTTAAGGGTTAGACTCATTAAAAATGATCTCACTATCTTTTTACGGGACAGTAATGTTTCCTAATCCAGATCCTGAACAGAGGTCACATAGAAGAGCAATCTATTCCATTCATTAATCACAACTGTGTAATGTCAACTAATCCATAGAGAGAGATAGCAAAGAAACGTCTACACCAGAAAAGGAGCATTTCATCTGTTTCTGTTTTTGTTCACTTTGTGTAATCGTCTGACACGACTGTCACTAAAATGAGACACGATTCTACACTCTGGGCTGGACAGAACTCAGCCCCACTCTCACGTCATGTTTCTTCACACCATTCTGTGTTTTTTCTTAACAACCGTTGGTGGTACTGTTGCATTCGCTCGAGAAAAAAAAAATATTCTAGTTGATATAGAAATCCAGGAAGCATAACGTTTACTCAGTCACCTAATAGGCAGAGTGTTTCCTTACAAGAACAAATGTGTGTTTGAGGTGCATTCAAGTGTAACCCAACCAAACCAGCATGGGATATATCTCACCTGAGAGAAATCTTGTGTTGGCACTAAAGCAGCATGAAAACCAGCAAACAACAGAAAACCGAACAGCACAGATATGACTGCAAAACCACAGATGCTATTAAAATGTGGCTTTATTGGACCTGCACATTACCACATTACACTGTGCTCTACACTTAAATAAGATATAAATAAAGCCTGAGAGATGACAGATAAACATCTTTAGCTGTTCAAGCAAAACACCTCACACGAGCCAGAAGTGTGGAAGCGAATAGCCGCTTTTATAGTTTCGAAAATATTTCACAATTTGCCAAAGACCGACCCAACACACTTTTATTGACATGTGGTGTAAGTGTTTTTCCCCAAAAATATTCCTTCGGTTTGCAGTTCTGCACTTTTCATGTATTATATCATTATAAAAACCTCTACCAACGCTTACACTCACAGATTTTTCCTTATGTTATTTATTACACAAGTTGGTTCTTAAGATTTGTGTTTTTTTTTTTTTTTCTTTTAAAAAGATTTGATTTGCTTCCAAACCTCTGGCTTGCATTGTGAATGTTTTTTTTTAAATATATGTTTAAAAATCACAATCTACATTCAATTACACAATCTGAACACAGTTTAATTTTACATTAAATATTAGCAATCAAAATATTCTCACCCGCACGCATCAAATCAAACGCAAATCCATCCTGCTTGTTTGTTGTTACGCCTCAAAAACAGCCTTTTAATTAAATGTATGAAAAACATCTGAGATCCTAATCCATAAATTATTTTTAAATTGTCTAAACGTTTATCATGCTACAATAATAACAAAAAAAGGAAGGCACCAACGAACAACGGAAAAAAAAGTACCTGATCCTGAAAAAGTGTCTACGGTCATTAATGAATAGATAAATACACAATTAAACAAGGAAACAACCAAATAAATAAAAGTTGAAATAAATATTTACAATTAAATGAGGTACATAAAGTCACTGAGCTGCTACTATGTATAGAAACAGTAACGTGTATAGAACATACGCATTCATAAAATACGGTATACTGTATAAACAGCATACTGTCATGCTGTTATGTAAAAAGGAATCAATACCTTCTGACCAATCGCAATCCAGATACAACAGATTTAAATGCAAAGTGTGAGCCCAGGATGTCAGATAGCATGTACTGGGAATGACACTTGACTCTTTTGGTGTCTGTGGAAATGGACGTAAACAACGGTCTGGAAATGAATATTGTTAGAAAAGAAAAACTCCGGTAATCCTGGGGAAATCTTAAACTTGAGGCTGGTGTGCAAAATCAGCAAAGTGGTGGTTTTTGGCGGAGAGCTCGAGGATCCGAACACGATCCGGGATTTCCTGCAGGAAGAGAAAATGGGCAAGACAGAAAGAAGGAAAGAGGTCAGGCGGTTATATACAGTAACCTCAAGCCTGGTTTTAGCCTCGAGTCGATTTTCTCTGTCTCTAAATGAAGCTGAAAGATGACTTCCACTAGAGCACATGCGTCGCATACGGGTCTGTGAATTACTGTACAGATAAAAGGCAGTGGCACTTCATCCTTTTTTAACTCCCCAAACGTCCATAAATTTAAAATTATTTATTTACTTAACTATTATTTGTTTACTGACAAGTTGTTACAGTATTGCATTGATTTCTGCAATCGTAACCCAGAGTGCTCACTGCCCCCCTTAAACTTCATAGAGTTATCATTGACCCTAGGGGTCAAGAACGGGAACTGGAACAAACACTAACAGAGGCCCAATGGGGTAGGTATCATGCTGCCCCATGCTTGGGGGGAAAAGCAGTTAATGACAGAATTGCTATGATCACGTTTTATAGCCAAGAGTCAGAGTGAAATGTATATATATATATTTTTTTTCTAAAAACACAAAGGTAAAGTTCAAGCGAAGCCACTGTGTTGCCACTGTTATGATGTACCCGACCATTTTTGATGATATTTTGCAAAGATTGAAAAAGGAGATTATGTGTAGTGTTTGTGCCTGATTCATAAGCCAAAAACTACAAAAATATCCAATCACACACTGGAAGCAGCTAAATTCTTATTGATTGTCTATTTGCATTCAAATCTAAATCATTCAATCACTACTTGGCTCTGTATTGGCTTGTTTTGAGCTTTTCCAATCTCTGAATTTGCTCATGATAAGTTTTTTCCTTCTCTGGATTTGCTGTTTTTGAGTTCTTCCAGTCTCTTAATTGGCTGGTTTTATTCTCTTCCAGTATATGGACTGACTGGTTTTGAGTTTTTTCCTCCCCTGATTGGGCAGTTTTTTTTTAATTTTTGGAAATGGCTAGTTTTGACCTCTCCCACTTTCTGAATTGTCTGGCTTTGAGTTATCCCAGTCTCTTGATTTGGCTTGCTTTGGATCACTGACCATCTGATTTTGTGGCACATTTGTGACCCTGTGACAGTTATGGCAAAGATAATAAAATAAAAATTTTGCAAAAACGTTCATTTTGGAATGAGGCACAAATATAATGGCATAATTATGGAGTAGATAAGGTCTGTGAAATGTATACACACTACATTGATCTTGTTTTTCATGCAAAAGACTGAAAAAAAAAACTTTACCTTTTCTTGTGTGTTTTTTGAAAAGAAAAATGTTTACTTTTCGGAATAACCCTTTATTTTCCCACCTAAATGCTTTCTCCTTATAAAGTCAACCTTTGTCATGACCCCTAATCACAAATGCTAGCTTCACACACGACACACCTCTTGAGTAAGCTGAGGGTTCTTGTAGACATGCTGCATCTCATCGTCGTTGTTGAAGTACGTCAGCCGATATCGGCCACACAGAGAGGACATGTCGCTCCCTAGCGGGGCGTCAAACCTGTTTCCTCTTTCCAAAGATGGAACAATGTCTTCATAGCTGAGAAGGAAAACAATTAGTGAAGAACGAAACATCATGACATGATGCATGGAAATATTTGTAATATATATTTTTAAACTATTTAGTGAAAAACAAAACATTGTTTACACAATTTATAGTAATTTAGTAATAACACAAAGGACTGTAAGTATGTGAATTCTGACACAGTAATGAGCCTCACATGTCCTCTAGGAACAATTACAGTATATTTCTCAAAAGAGGAAAACAGCACCATTAAAACCAGCCAAGTAGAACGATTTATTCATTCATTCATTCATTTTCTATACCGCTCAATCCTGTGTTCAGGGTCGCGGGGGACCTGGAGCCTATCCCAGGAGACTTCGGGCACTAGGCTAGAACGATTTAATAACCTCAAAAAAAAAAAAAAAAAAAAATTTGTAGGCTGAGGTCTTACAAATGAGCGCCTTATTGATTTTGTAACCTGAAACCAATAAAGTTGCATTATCACAGCATGTCTAAAAATTTCAGACCCACAGACTGGGACTACTTGCTACAGGTTCATGCAAAAAATTACAGCTAATTTCAAACACAATCGGGACTGTGTTATTCTCTTCTAATAAACATGTCCTTTTATTAATCAGGTGTCACATCGTAGCCAAGGGCACGGCAGGCACTTTGGCACTAATGGACTGAGGAAGCAATGTGAATGCTAAACATTGCTGGATGCTTATTTCAAGTGTGTTTACACTCCAAACTAATATATGCCAATTTGATAGCATCAAAAGTTTGGGGCACATTGCAAGTGATAAATGAAGTGCAATTTGTATACTCTGAGTGTGGTTTGTAGTGTTTAGACTAGATTTGTTTTGTAAAATATTAACTCAGACATAAATCTAAAAAAAAAAAAAAACTGTGTTGTGACGATGCGAGATGTCCTGATGCTGCTTCTACACCTCCTGTTGCAGTATTTACCGCAGCGGGTCCCCAGAGCCATCTTTGTCATATTGTTCTCGCAGCACTCTCGTCAGGAAGAAGATGACTCCTGAGGCGAAGAGCAGGAAGCCAGCGATGGAGCTGATGGCAATGCCAACCACAAGAGGCTCGGAGACGTATTCCTCACAATGTTCACCACGATACCACCAATTCTCCCCAACACGACACCTACACACACACATGCACATTCCGGCAAATCAGAAAACACACACTTCTACAGTACATCAACGTAAGAGAGGTAAAGCTTTACAAAATATATGCACTCACAGTTATGTACAGTACACACAATCTGTACATACACATTTCCCAGCCTTTATACTTCACATAATAAAAAATAGGATAACCCAATTTTTTCATTACATTTTTGTCAGAATTTTGACATTTTGTCATTCCAATTATTAAAACATGAATAAAAGAATTATTACTAAAAAAAAATAAGTTGTCATGAAAAAGACACATTGTTAAATGAAGGAACTATTGCACACTTTAAACTAAAGAGTATCATTAAAAAAAAAAACTAAATCTTTACCCTGATAAAGGTAATCAACATTATAAATACAGAAATTAATCACTATTTTTTAATTATTATCTTCTGGAATATTCATTATCATTTGAATTAGAATGATAATATATATACTGCGACAGACACAGATGGCTGGTTAAAACCATAGGATTAGGAGACCACTGGTGTGTTTCAATTTGGGGGTCATTTCAAGTCAAGTCAAGTGGGCTTTTATTGTCATTTCAACCATATACAGTTTAGTACACGATGAAACGAAACAACGTTCCTCCAGGACCAAGGTGCTACATACAGTACGACAACTAAGAAGAGACAAACCAGATTAACATTATAAATTAACAGAAACTATCCTATCTAAAGTCCTATACAGAAAAAGACAAAGACAACAAAGTGCAAATGTGCAGAAAAAAGTGACAACATAACAGCATTTCTTTTGAAGGACCTATTTGTAGGCTGATTACTTCAATAGTCACAACTAAGGCTGTGAAAGATCCTGAAATTTGCAGGACCAAGCAAATATTTAACGCTTTATAAAATTATATATGATAAATAAAAATAAAAAACATTTAAAAAATAATTCAAATCAAGGGGATTTATGTGAAATCCGCTCCATGGGAGACAGGTTTTTCATAAAACAGGTTGAGTGGTACACAAACTTTTCATAACCAATTCTATTTAAAGATTAAAATCAGTACTTTCGGTAATTAAAAAAATGTCCATCTGGTACAAACTCCAAGATAATTTGCAGCTAAACTCATCTGGATGCTCATTTCAAAGGCCCCTCCATCGCCCTCTTACCTGCATATGGCACCTTCGCCAGGTATGATGTCACATTTGCCATCATTGAGGCAAAAGTCTTCCCGTATTTCACAGATACTCCGACACGGCAGGCCGTCCATGCTGAAGTAGCCAGCGTCGCACACGCACTCCGCCTCGCCTGTCCACTGGTTCACCGTACACTTTGAGAACTCATTACACGCCTGGAACTTACACGGGTCTGCTCTGTCACCTGTACACAGAGGACAGAGGAGTCTCAATGTCTTCACTCATCACCTTGTTGTCTAACACATTTCATTTACATCACAAACTTCACAATAACATGTTTCTAACTAATACAGTACCTAAACAGAAACCACTAAGTGAAACTTCTCTTTCTTGATGTCATAAATTTTACAATATGCTGACACTGGAGACTCCTTTCATTAATGTAAAAAACCTAGGGTTTTTATTATATCTGCTGTACAAGTCCCTGTAAATGAGTCATTAGTCATATAGAAGTGATACTACAGTAGAACAACCTTTAATACCTTCAGACCAATCAGAATTGAGAATTTTTGAGATCTTGCAAATGTTTCAAAAGTGATACCTCAGTCTTCAAGGGATCAAATATATTGTACAGGATTCATTCGTTCATGTTCGGTAAGCTCTTTATCCAGAGTCTAATTCAGAAATGCTGGGCATGTGGTAAGAATAAACCCTTGATAGGATCTAAGTCCATTGTAATTAAAAGGCATACTGATTGACATATATCGGTTTAATCATAGGTCTATGCTGGTGAGAGCTTTGAGAGCTAAAAACAAGTGTACAGTCAAAGGAGTTGGTAATCCAATGAAGGGAAGTGACTCACTGTTTGGTTGTTCAGGTGAAGTGTGTGTTAAGCACAGAGGGCTCAGACAGATTATAACATAGTCCTAGCTCAGCAAGAATGCACAAACAGTCAGTCCTGACTCCTATGCCAAGTCAATTTTGACCACACAGTGATGTAAACACAGGAATCTGATACATACTGTATATTCCCTTCAACCAATTAATTCTCAGTACAGAATTAGACATCTATTCATCACATTAAACAGAAATGCTAGTGTTTTAATATCAATAAAAAATGCATCTGCTACCAATTACAAAGCGTCTGCAGCAGAGCATAAAAACATCTCAGCCTTGCCACTATTTATGTTGAGCAATTACACCACACAAGTTTTTCCAGAGTACTCCTGTTACATTCACACGTGGGTGCAAATTAGGACAAATGTGATGTTTTCTCTAAAAGCTGATCATTACTACCCAGTGAGAATCACCTCCCAGGCAGTACCGGAGACTCTAGAGCACTTGCGCAGGACCAACCTTAAACTGTCTAACATGTGAAAATGTGTCATCTTGAGGACCACTTTACTACTTCTACTAACGCTTGCATTGCTTTTTAAAAGCTTCCTGTTTTGACAACTCACCTGATTCAACATCCAGAGAGTACTTGTCTATAGCAAGGTTCATCTTCTGGTAAGCTGTGTTGCAGAAGTTCTCTAAAATAAGGTAGACCGCAGATGTCATTTCACGAGGAACAGGCTTTCCAAATTTCATTCTACTGTTCACCACGATGCTACCGTTCCTGAAGTTTAGGATCTCCAACCGCTGGAAGTTGGTAAGATTGGACTGAAGGTATGGGACCAGCTGGAAGGACAAACAAACAAACAAATCACATGTTAAAAGTTTTGGAGCTATTTCTGTCATAATTTACACCAAGATTCTCAGTTGACCTAGCTTAAAAAAATACCCTCTAAAGGGTCAATCAAGTGTACACACATTTTATCTGTCTATCCCATTTCTAAATCATGTATCCTTTATAGGGTTGCAGGAGGTCTGGAGCCTATCCCAGGGAGCCCAGGGCACAAGGCAGGGTACAATACAGGTAATTTGGAAATGACAATCAACCACATGTCTTTGTACTGTGAGAGGAAACTAGAGTACACAGAGAAAACCCACCAAGCATGGGGAGAACAAAAAAAAAAACACTCCACTCCACAGAATGGAGACTGGAGAAGATGCATACCCCCAACCCTGGAGGTCAGAGGCCACAGTGCTAACCACTAAGCCACCATTTCGTAAGTATTGTATTTATTATATACTGTATATGATAACCTAGATAATTAAAATACTTGCTTGAGATCATTTAACAGAAACTTGGTGATATCTTACCAATTCCAAAAACTGTTGTTCCAGAGTTTTGTATTCAGAAGAGCTCTTGTTGAACAGATCTTGTGAAAACTTCATGTTGGTGACTCGAAGGCTAAAAAATACCATCAGAGCCCGACCAGGACTTACTGTCATGGCAACTTTAGCCATGTCATTCTCGTGAGTAAATCTGCTGCCATTCTCATCATCATACTGGACAAAGTCAAAGGACACACTGAGGTTGGTTATGCTCGGGGTGTTTAGAATGTGAGTCTGTGCTATGCTGCTATGGTTCTCTTTGTTCTTATTTGAAAAAATGAGATCAGAAATGCTAGGGGTTGATGTAAGATCTTTCCTGGGTAGATGACCATCTTTGGAGACATCAGTATCCATTATGGTGTCTGTTGGATTGGAGGTTGTTTGAAAGATTGGGAGTAGGGTTGTAGATGAAAAGTCTCCTTCAGAGATATCAGTGCCTTTGGGAGTGATTAAAGTTGTGAAAGGGTGAGATAGCATGGATAATTTGACATCATTGGTGCTTATTTCATTTGGTCTGATAGCATCGCTTTGAGTGGTTAAATGACTTGGAGCCTGTGATGTAATCTCTTCTGGAGCTACCAGGTCACTTGTAAAAGATTGTACAGTTGAGTGTAGTAGAGATGTGTTCTTTACCAGGGTGGAATCAAATATTGAGGTGGAAGAAGTCTCGATTGAGCGCAGGGTTGACACATTTACACTTGGTGTTTCAGTGACCAATGCTGCAGGTTGTGTGGGTATAACAATGATTTCATCTTTTGTGAGTTCTTCATCTGAGAATTCTGTTACTGGAGCTTGACTGACTTTATATGTGTTGTCAACGATAACCTCCACTTTAGCATTTGATTGCTGAAACCCATTGATCCCTGGCAACTGTGTCACAGTTTCATATGCAAGGTTCTCATTATAACCAGGAGCATTAGGAGATTTTGTAAGTTCCTGTTGTAGTGTTCCTGTTGCAGTGTGCTCTGATTTAACAGCTGTATATGCTTCTGTTACCAACATAGCTGCTGAGGTAGAGGGGCTAGTGGTATCATGGGAATTCTCATTGGTACGATTGACCTCTAGGCCTACGACTGTTGATCCTTTTGTGGCAGGACTCTTAATAGAAAGATAGTGCTTTCCATGCCATTCACCTGGGTAGTAATCAGAAATCTCATCAGCCTCTTTGGTCTGCACTGAAAGCTCCACCATCTGTGTTGTAAAAGTAGTTATTGTGGACAGTTCTTGATGGTGAGTGTTAATGCTTTGAGTTATAAGATCATTGTCTAATGATGGCACTTTAGGTATTTTTTGCTGGACAGGAATATCTGTTTTTGGCTCTTCTACTGTTTGCTTTTCATGGTCTTCCTGGCCTTCTTCTTCAGCCTTCTCTAAGCTCACCAGAGTTCGTTCAGTAATCCATGGCCACTTGTAAGAGGTTTGATTATTACTGGAGAAGTCAGATCCAGATCCTGTGTCTGTTTGGTCATCTTCTTCTGATGCTTCTACTTCTAGTGATTTTACAGGAGAGTTTTCTGTTTCAGTATTCTTAGCCTCAAACCCGGTAGCATGGGCATCTTCATCCATAGTAAGAGGAACAGGGCTAGCAGGGGTTGTGGTTTCTAGGAAGCCCTTTCCTTCAGGGGTAATATAATCTAAAATAGAGGCAAATGAAATATGGTACCAGTGACAAACCAGAACTGTTAAACTTGAAATCATTTACAAACTAGGCTATATACTAGTATACAGAGTATACTATACTAGTATACTATATCTATATAGAGTATTATAAAATTGTGCACATCAATATTCAGGCCACCACTGAATCCAAAAATGAAACATCATTTTTAATAGTATTTTTTAAATAAAAAAAATCAAAATAAAATGATGTATTAAAAAGTTTAGCTCTTAAACACATAATAATTTCATGACCTTGATGTGAATGGTGCATAATTAACCGTCAGTGCTGGATTAATTCCAGCAATATGTTGGGGATAAACTAGATGATTGTATTGGGTTTATTTAATTGCTTGTTATTCATATAACACCATATTTATCTTTTTTGATTTATATGCATCTCTTTTTAGGTAACATTGAATCATATTTAACAGCAGAGAAGGCAAGGAACGAAGAGAGCCTCTTTTTTAAATCCATATTTTCTATTCCATGTATTTTTTTTTCAGATTTTAAGAAAAGTTAAAAGTTTAGATCTATACTCTACAGAAATACCTTGTCTGCAAGTCAAGAAAATTCTGCCAGCATTGTAGACATGAACTTACGTACCTATGCAAACTGACTCTGAATAAGTCTAACACAGTAATATTTGAATGCAATACAGTGATATAATATGAAAGAAATGCTTACTCTCTGTGATAAGTGTAGAATCTCTGCTGGTCTTCACAGATTGGGAGATCACTTCAACAGCCACTGTTTTATGTGGGATCTCTATAAAAGGTGTAGTTAGACTGTCCTTAACAACAATGATGTCATTTTCACTAGCGCTCTCGGTTTCACGAGTGTCCGTATCCTTGTGGTTACTGGTGAATTCCACTCCAGGAATATCAGGTGGCATTTCCGCAGCAAGCACGTTATCCTAAAATGAGAAGACAACAATTTTAGATCAGAAATGTTGATGCTTTATGTAAAGTTTATGTAAAGTTATTCATTTGGACAAAATCACAAAAAAATTAAAGCATTAAATCATTTCTTATGTTTCTTTTGATTGACACAGGTGCTTGCCAACATACAATCAGGAATAAATGTGTCGAATACTTCACTGAAGGTTCTGAATATATTACAGCACACATATATTGTACATTAGGTGACAAACCCCGGCGCACAAAGCGCTCGCACAGCGAGGAAAAACAGCGCTCTGGTTTAAGTGGAAGAAATTTTCCTTAATCTCCTTAGTGCACTGCGGTGGAAAGATATCTTTCATGGAGTAACTGTGGAAAATACACATTTAACCATAAAGGATTTCAAATCTGCAGCCAACATGAAACCGGAGTCAAAACCATTAACAATATCAGCAGCAATGCTTCTTGAGCACTGATGCCAAACAGGACATAACCTAAATCATACTGTAATGCTTTACTTGTTCCATTACTCAACATACTGTCATGTGTGTTAGAAAGGTGTCAGGCCACCAAGAACTGCCAGAAGCGCCTCGGTACTCATTGAAATTCCTTCTGCAACTTGGTAAACCTGTACTGGTGTTCTGAGCACCATTCTTTTGAAAGATGGTCACGATGACAATGGTGGTGATGATGATGATGTTGAGGGGAGGGAGCACTGTCTATCTGACACTGCAGTGAAATCCAGAACAGTTCCCATAGGTCTTCAAGTCAGTTGAGATGTGTTCAGAGAAGGCCAAAGCTTGTGATTTAGAGTCAGTCATAAGCAGACAAGTCAATCTGCTGGAATAAATAAATAAATAAATGTCCCCAAGTGCACAACAGAGACATCACTTTTTTCCCTCTGCAATTTGTCACCCATCTGTAGATCTTCTGGCAACCGCAGAATGTTTGACTTTTATTTATGAGCTGCAAGAACAACGAGGCAATAACTCGAGTGTCAATGCAGCATGTGGGCTACGGGTGACACACAGCAGCCAATGAAACAAATAAAATGCCTTTACTGCCTGTGAGCCAGCATTCTATGATTCCCATTTTCGAAAGTTCTTCATACTGTATCTCAGCAGATAATTAACAATGCTAACAAAAGCCTTTTATCACCACATGACCACGTGTCCATACAGTAGGCAAGCATGTACGTATGTACTAAAGAGATGCCCGAGACTGGTAAATCCATTAAATACACCGATCAGCCATAAAACCATTAACATTGAGACCACCTTGGTTTTGAGTTCCCCTGGGGTGTGGCTCTGTGGGACCTCTGGGCGTGTGCTGTGGTGTCTGTCACTAGGACATGGGCAGCGGATCCTTTGGGTGCCATGGGTTGTGGGGTAGGGCCTCTCGATCAGATTGGGATCTAGGGGGCTTGGAGGCAGGGTGGCAGCCTTGGGTTCTTTGCCTGCTGGGCCCCATGTGCAGTGGGCTGTGGTGCACTGGGTCTGATGCCTTTTTATCGTAGCCAACATCGACTTCTCATGTGATTTGTGGCGTATTGGCTTTTCTGTGGGATCGGATGGAACTGGCTGTCCTCTGGTCCCTTTAGGCATGGGTGAGACTCGGGCGCCGATTCTCTTGTCAACGGTTTACTGGTGTATAGTTGGTGATCATTGCTGATCAGTTTATCTGTCAGTACTCATAATGTTATGATTGAATGGCATATGTACTGTCATTTTTGAAAGGAAGAGGGGAAAAACAGTGAGTCAAATCTGAGATCTTTGGTTCCTAAATGTGTCATTCCTTTTAAAGTGTACTAATTTTCACAGTAGGAGCAACACACTCAAACAAATTGGTGAAATTTGGAAAATAGATGTATTGTAATGAGCGCTAGACATGGGAAATTTCAAAATGTGTACTGCTAACACAAAATATGCTAACAATTGCCATTATACATTATACAGATGCATCACCCGTCATTGAACAAACAGTTTCTGAAGTGCCACAGAAAAAAAGGTGTCCTCAGGAATTGTTTACACATCAAAGCATGGCCTGGGAGACAGAGAGAGAGAGAGAGAGAGAGAGAGAGAGAGAGAGAGAGAGAGAGAGAAGCATGGTTTTCTAATATCTAGGTGGTCTTAACTATGACCCCGAACTCACCATCATGTTATTGGAGACGAGCGGTCTGCTGCTCGGTTTGGCAGGCAGCAGTTTCTCCACTGAGAAAGTAAAAAAAGCTTATTGTTATTAGGTACTTGGAAAGAAGTCCATGGCACCAATTTGAGCCAGGTTTCTGTGGGATTCTCCAGCTGATGATGAGAAACTCTGCAGATCCAACAAGGGTGGGAAAGGATCTTTGAATTTCAACTTGTTAAACTATATAGTTTAACAAATATGACAGGATCAACATCTGCACTGCTTACTGCAGGGTCATAACATGGTGCCATGATCTGTATCTGTTCAATGTTCCAAATACAGTGGAACCTTGGATTACGAGCATAATTCGTTCCAGAAGCGGGCTCATATTCCAAAACCAAATTGAATTTTCCCATAAGAAATAATGGAAACTCAAATTATTCGTTCCACAGCCCCAAAAAATAAATACATAAAAATAATTAACATAAAATATTAAGTAAAAATAAAACAAATTACCCTGAATAAAATAAATCCCGACAGATAAGTGTTTCCGTTGTGTGTGTGTGTGTGTGTGTGTGTGTGGGTGTGTGTGTGTGTGTGTGTGTGTGTGAATCTAAAGTAAGCTCCCCTCTCCCCCTTCTCATCTTACAGTTACCCTTCCTCCACTCTTTTCACACGCGCGCGCACAACGGAAACACTGTTTTATCGGAAAAATTAACAAGAAATCTCTCTAATGAAACTCGGTTGAGCGACACACTAATGGAATCACTGCTGTAAAGTAGAAAATAAAACAAACCTGCACTTTACCTTTGAAAAGAACCGCGACAGAGCAGTGTTTCTGTGTAGAGCAGAGAGAAAGAGTGTGTGTGTGTCTGTGAAGGAGAAAGTAGGAGGGGTCTGTGTGCCTGTGTGTGTGTCACGGTGTCCAATGATGCGCGCGCACACAGACACAAAGAGCAGACTGAGCCTTGAGCAGTGAGAGGAAATGGATTTTTAACCTCTCTAATGGGACTTGCTTTTGCTTTACACGCATGCTGTACATACACGCATACAGACACAAAATAAAATATGTTTTACACACACACACACACACACACACGGTCACAGTGTTATAGTAAACAGTACAAGCGTGCACGGATGTTGATTATACCAGTGAGAGACACGCACTAAGACCCATCAGGGAAGCCGTTTACCCACAATTCCGCAGCGGAAGAGAAAAAAAAAAACTTTGGCTCAGTTGTGATCACGTGACGCTCGGCGTCAAAACAAGAAGCGCCTACATGATACTCGGTACTCGTAAACCAGGACTTGTCCGTTTTCCCAAGTCAAAATTTTATAAAAATCTTTGCTCGTCTTGCAGAATACTCGCAAACCGCGTTACTCGCAATCCGAGGTTTCACTGTACTCAGAACTCAATTTGTATTCACAATAAGAGGTATTTGAAATATGTATAATATATAAAATATTTCTATGGCTGCTCATGTGCATAATGAGCAAAAAGCTCTCAGTTATCAGCACACCCGCAATTCTTTACCTCACAGCCATAGACGTGTACGGGATCCATTAGCTGTGTTCTTCATACCGTTTTGCAGCTGCAGAGAGTCAGGGTCCATTTCCAAACTGGTGTTTCCATTGTTCCCGTGGCTCTTTCTGCTCAAAGCCTGATTGATGTAATTGCGTAAGTCAATGACAGTGTAGACAACTGTGGGCAGTTCCTCCTGATTGGTGTGGAATTTCTCCACCTGGTTGGACTGTAGGGTGATATCGGTCATAGTCTCGTCGATAATGCCTGCTACGTCTCCTTCGAGGACAATGGCATAATGGACCACCACCGCAAGACCTCTACAGAACAGAAAGCAAAATTCTTGTAGGTCTAGCTAACAATTTTTAAGCTACCAAAAGATTTTTACTAGCATTTTTACTACCAAAAGATATTTCCAAGAATCTGTCAAGTTCCCTGGATGATCTAAAAATGGTTTTGAATGAATGTTCCTGATCTTCAAGATACAAAGTCAGTCCACACATACTAACACCTCTGGCACATTCACTTAATCCAAATATTTTTTTATTTACTTATTCATTAATTAATTACTTTTTTAAAGTTTTTTTTCTTTTTAAACCATTTTTTTTGCAAGAAATCATGAGGAGTCCTGGGGGGTTAACGACTAAATCTATTCTCTTTCCCTTGATATCCATAATCCCCTTTAAGTCTTATATGTTTATCCCTGCAGCCAAAGACGCAAGGTGCTAATGTGTATAATTTAGGTGTTTTAATGATCTCAAGTAGCTCACAACAAGCATTTTTTTTTTTTTTACAATTCCAACAATTAGTGACAACAAGTTATACTAAGCTGCTTGTAAATGCTGTGTTGGTGTTTTTTTTTTTTTTATTTTATTTATGGAAACCTAATAAGAGAAAATATGTAATAAATAACCTAAATCCGTTTGTGAAAAATTTTCCACTCATTTCAAACTCCAGGTTGGGCTTTGCTACAAAAATAAAAGCTAGCCTGTTCTACGCTAAGCCTAATTCAGAGACATTATGAGGCTAGAGATCAGAGATGTGGACCATAAAACGATATAGGAGGTAAAAGAAAAATGCCACAGGTTCCAACATCCTGCAGCGGCAAACACATACACACACACACACATGAAATTCCCATTAGCTGCTTGGGAGGAGCCAAACCTTCCTGATTCCTGCAGCTGCTTGTGCGATATGGCAGCAGAGGGAAACATTTTGCTGCCAGGTTATAGATTTATCAGTCTTTTGGGTAATTTTGTGCAGGTATTATGAAACGATGACTCAGCAGTCTTGCGATTAACATCCGAAAATCTGTTTTGTGTTCATCACATGTGAACCGTGAGTCATAAATGCCCATATTAAAAATATAGATATATAGCTTTTAGGTCAGAGTACGAGTTTGAACGGAAAATAGGAGCTACTTACCCTTGGATGTCTTTTTGTGGCCTGTTTTTATTGTCAAGAAGAAAAGAAACAAAGGAGAAAAGTTCTTGAACATCATTTCTAATTATATTTTTCTTCCAGGCATTTTTGGAAACATGTAGACAGAGTAATTGGTTTATTCTAGTCAAGCCTTACCTGAATTCACAAATAAACAGCCTCTTGAAGCCTGGAAGATTTTTATAGGCATCTTCAACCTCAGGAAAAAAATTAAAGAAAGAGAGGGCTGATGTTAAATGGGGTATCAGGGATTTTCCAGAAGACAGGACTTAATTTATGATGAAATTCCAATAAATGAGAATGCATCTGGGAACGAACTCGTTCTTCCCGAGCAGGACCTCACAAATTTCCAAAGACATCAACCCAGGGATGTAAATTATGCTGCACATTTCCTATAAGGGCAATTTTGTTTATAGCCTAGTGTACATACATTATATACTTAACATTGGTGGAAAAGTCAGCATAGAATAAGTCAAATTAAATTCAACCAATGGACTAATAATACAGCAGGGAACAAAAGAAAACCATATTTTGAAAAATGGAGAAAAGTGAGAATGCAACAGAGAATGTGTTTGTGGTCAGACGTTTGGCTTAGGATCTCCAAAATATCATGATGCTGTTTTTTGCACATATTTCAAGCCTATGGCCTTCAAAAACAAGAAAACAGAGCCAGAGTGCAACAGTTTCAAGACCTCTGAGATCTGAAAATTCTATTTAGATTGCAGAAAAATCATATTGATATAGGATTGGCCTGTTTACTTACATTTAACATTTCCATATGCTAATGTACTTATCTTTGTCAGGAAGCCTGTGACGTACCTTTTTGATGAACTGTCCAGATAGATCCTGGTAGAGCAAGCTTGATTGATCTCTCAGAGCATCATCGTATGTCTCTCCTCTGAGCTTAATGCTCAGCTCCACCACTCGCTCCACTACTGGTCGTTCAGAGCGTGCCAAAATATTGTCTACTTCATTGCCAATCTGGACAAACAGAGGAAACAGGTTACAATTTCTGGAATGCATTCTAGAAACAATCTCTGAGACAGCAACTACACACCATGTTCCCTTCATCTATGTTGTTATTGGAGATCTGTGTGGACGCTTGTACCGCGGATGAGATACTGTTTTGCTGCATGCTGGTTGTCAGTTCTTTTTGGCCAACTGTCGATTTCTCAACTTCAACTAATGGTGCAGGTGTGTATTGTTCTTCTTCTAATTTTTTTTTCTCAGTTTTAGTTAAAGTTGTAATTTTGTAATCTGAAGTTGTAATTTCAGGAACCTCAGCAGGTGATACAGTTTCACGTATATGCAATGCTATGTCCTCAAGCACCTCTGTGTCACTGGGCATGTCATTACTTACACCTTCCAGCACAGTCTTTTCAGCTACAGTTGACATAGTAGCCTCAAGAACCTTAGGCGGCTTCCATCCAATTGAAGATACAAGCAAATTCTCTTCAGGAGTTTCTTCCTTTATGTCAGTTCTCATGGTATGGGTTGCAGATACATAATCTTCAGTGACAGCTGTAACCTTGGTTGGATTCACTTCACTGCCTGATTCAGTTTTGTCACCATCAGCAGCTGTAGAGTTGGGTGGCAACTCATAGGCTACCGTATCTACAGTCATTTCTGATTGTGCTTCAGTTGCATCTTGTGTTATATCCACAAGCATCTCATCACCTGAAATGTCCGGTTGATCAATTGCAGCCTCTTTAGGTAACTCTTCAGGGGTATCCTGTACTGTATCTTCAAATGGAACTTCAGCTACAGATGTATTCTCCTCTAAGGACAGTTCATCTGTAGGGGCTTCATGTTCAGTGGTTACAAGTGGTTCATCTTCTATCCTCTGTGATGAATACTTATCACTGGCAATTTTAGATGAATTTTTAGCAATACCAGATACCTCTTCCATAATGCCATACCCAGATGTAACTTCACCTGAAGTACCTTCATGACCAGGAAATGTTGGTTTACCAAGAGATGTATCTAGAGAGTATCCTGGTAGGTTGCTTTCTGATGCCTCCATTTCTGGTTGCTCATGTTTACTGTGTTCATTGGTGGTGTCTTGAGTAGGGCTGGTTGAAGGCTGTAATGCTGGTCCACCACTACGATCATCACGTTTTTCTGTGTGCACGAAGGTCCTCCCTAAACCAGAATCAACAGAATCTTCTACAGAAATGCGATCCTTACCATCCTCAAAGGCAGTTCCAGTAGTACTCACTGGTATTTCAGGGACATTATAAGCTGTCTCTAATTCAGTCTCTGAACTTATCTGCTCAGTTGCCTGACTGGTGGCTTCTGTCAGAGAAGAAGGTTTAGCACTGACCTCTACAGTGACCTCCAGCTCTGTGTCTGTACAACACTTTGCTGCTGAGAATGTAGTGTTGTTTGGTGTAACCATGGACTGTTTGACAATTGCTATTACTTTTGTTGCACTATCTATAGCCTTCTTTGCACCTGTTATAGTTTGTGTTGGTGTATCTATAAACATTTCTGATGTTGCAATTGCTTCTGTTGGTGTAACCGTAGATTGTTGCACAGTTATTTTTTCGGGTGCAAGAGTCATAGACTGATCTGAGGCTCCGATGTCTTCTGTTGGAGTTTTTATAGACTCTTCTTTGGTTATTGTAAACCTAGGTTGGTGTGTGGTTGCTATGACTCCTTCTGGAGAAATCGTAAACTGTTCTGTTGCTTCCATTGGAATATCCATAGACTGTTCTGTGGATGATAGCTCTTTTGCTAGGGTGTCCATAGACAGTGGTTCTTTGCTTACTACTGTTGGAGATAGTGCTGCAGTTGCTATTGCTTCGGTTGCAGTATTCATAGACTGCTGTGTGGTTAATATTGCTTCTTTTGTAGTATTCAAGGACTCTGATGTGGTAACCATAGCTACATTTGAAGTACCTGTAGACTCTTGTGTGGATGCTATCACTTTTATCAAAGCATCTGTAGAGTGTTTTGTTGTTACTATAACTTCAGTCAGAGTAATCAAAGGTTCTTCTGAGGTTATTCTAGCTTCAGGTGGAGTACGTGTAGTCCTTGCTGTTTTATCTTTTAATTCTATTAGTAGAGAAGACATACTGTGAACTGTAAAGAACAAAAAATGGATTATAATGAATAATCTTTGAATGACTACCAAAAAATTATGGTTTATACTTTCAATGTAACCCATTGAATTGAATGTGACAAGCACTGCTCAATGTTAAGGCCTTAAATTCTATTAGACGCATGGCAATTGGATCATGACTTCTTTTAGTGTTTTATTTAGTTTATATTTAGTTTTGCCATTTAAATCATATGTAATGTTTATTCAATGCCTCAGTATTCTAACACTGCTAGTGCCTTCCTGTCAGATTCCTCAGAGTAAATAAGAGGGATTAGTTGCTATTCTGAGTGCAGGGCATGTACTGAGCTGCTGCACTGTTCTGTGCCTGTAACACCTTTAGTAAACTTGATCAAAAGGATGAAAAAAAATCCCTTTAAGACTAACATAACATGGTACATTGCAAATGTGTACAATTCACATTAAAGTACTCCTGATTATTTAGATCAAATGTACCTATTAGTAATGTATATAAGTGTACAAACCTTCATGAGTGGAGGTGCTATCCATGTTTGTAGGATCAGCTGTAGTCTGTTGGCTGTGAATAAAGATATAAATCAATAAAACAGAAGCAAGAAAGATGAGAAAATAAAAAATACAATACTGAAATCAACATATTTTTTTCTTAGCATATTTAAACAGAATGCCAAAGGTTTCGTTTCAAGTATGTTTATTTAAAAATAAATAAAATATGACTAGATATAGTCATGCAAAACACAGGGAAAGTTATGCATGGTTGAGACATGAAGCTTTACAAAAACAGTTCATCCACATGGAAGCTATTGGAGGTCTGTTAGGGAGCTTCACTAAATTCCTGAAAGGTGCAATCTCAGGAACATAGAGAATCTAAAATGACTACAGTAAATGCAGCCCCTGAACACCCAGTACTACTAAATAGTGCACTAATGGTAAATCCATGGCTAAATTTGGTCCCTTTGCAAAACTACTATGATCTAACATATACTGTACTACACTGCATATGGTAAGGTTTATTACAGAAGAGTGCAGCAGGTTCAGAGCTTTTGTATTCTGTTCATCTCAGGGATCCAAACCACAGGGAACCAGGTGGATGTTAATAGGTGAGAACGGTTCTTGACTAGTAGGTAGTGAGAAGGTAGGAGCTTCATAGGTAATTGTGTATGTTTGTAGACGTTTTGTGACAGTTTGACCTGAGGTTGGCAGGGTTTGTACATTGTAATTGTAAGTACATTGTACCATTTTGTAGCTATGCATAGCTATGTGACGGCACAGAATCGAGCAAGCAAATACCATCAAGTATTTCAATTTGACAGGCAAAGTTCAAGAAATTGGGAAAGCCTGCTAAGACTAATGTTGATTTCACTGAAATATATTCAGTGACAAATTAAAAGAAAAAACTCTCCAATTGTGTAATTCTTTTTGTTTTGTACCTTTTTTTTGCTTGATGATTTGGTTCTCCCTGTTGCATTATTATTTCTATAATAATTCTATGCTGAAGATGGTAGTGATGGTAGTGGTCTCTTCTACGATGACTCCTCCCCATTTACAGGACATGCCAGGAGGGCTCGCTGAATGGTTGGGTATATATATTACAGGCTACTGTGTGTCCTCACCAAATTTCAACTTAGTGGTGCACCCGAGTAACGTTTTAGACATGATATCATTAAACTAATATCATTATCATGACACTGACTTTGTAACAAATCTGTTCTGGAGGGTTCTGGTGGTGACCCAGAAATTTCCAACTGGAGATAAAAAAGTACATTTGTAGCTTTGAAAAACTGATAACTCACCCCATTGCTGAAGCCATTTGTACCCTCTGAAATGAGAACAAAAGTCAGGTTTGGAAACAATTAATAAGGTTTAATGCTAATTGGGATGTATTTTTTAAAAATACATGTTAAAGTTGTGGGAATTGCTTACACTGGTGATGATGGCGAGATGCTCTGGTGACTGACTGAAACTCCGGCCAATATCAAAGACGCTCATTCTGCCATTCTGGCATCTGTCAATCCACAGCTGGTACTCATCTCTTTTAGGAAGCCTGTCCCAGAAGATCTTAAATGCCTCCCAGACTGTCTCCTGACACACTGAATAACAAACAATTAGAAGACAAAGTTTTGGAAAGAACCTGAAAGCTGGGTGGGAAATTTCACACAGGGTTTGCAGGGTTTATGCATGATTTTCTCTCAATGACTTCAAAAGCTGGTACATTTAACCACATCCGTTGACACATCATATTTCCCAGCATTTAAGTCATTTAAGTACATGGGCTAGCTTTTTTTATTCATTCATTCACTCATCTTCTATACCGCTTTACCCTACGATCAGGGTCGCGGGGGGCCTGGAGCCTATCCCAGGAGGCTTCGGGCACGAGGCAGGGTACACCCTGGACAGGGTGC